>PVHX01001929.1:0-73003 GCA_004024805.1 Geosciurus inauris | reverse complement strand
TCATTATAGTTCTTAATCATTAGGAAATCTGAATCAATTTCTATGTTTCAACTTTTAGAAATTTTCTTCCATAATTTCTCTAATAATTTATTCTACCAAATTTACAAAAATTTCTCCTTTTGAAAACCCCATTAATTGGAAGGTAAACCTTGGGTCATTCTATTTTGATTGAATTATTGTTAAAATGGATTTTCTCACTTTAGAATAGTTTAGATTTACAAACAATATAAATGTAGCACAGAGAGTGCCTGTATATCTGACATCCAGATTACCTGTTGTTAATATTTTAAGATACAATATACATCTATCACTAGTGATGAACCAATATTGCTGTATTATTAACTGAAGTCCATTTACATTAGGCTTCACTCTGTTATACCATTCTGTGAATTCTAAAAAACACAATTTCTTTAAAGAACTTTTTTACTTTCTGAATTTGAAAGACACATTAGAAAGATATCAGTCAAAATGGCAGAGGAGGGATTTCCAGAAGCCTGTACATACACAAATCAAATAAATGGGAAATATTTGTCTGAACAGACTTTCTCAGAACTCTGAAATTATATAAAAAAATTGTGAAACCCAACAGAATACTTAATCAAAAGCCACCACCACCAACAAAACAAGGCTGAATACAAATAAGGGAGTTTTGCAGGATTTTAATTGATGAAGGAACCATTCCTTCCTCTCTACCTTGTTCAGCATGGCCTTAAGGAAAATATAGTGATTCCTGGTAAACAAAACTAGTGTTAAAACAGAATGGTTGTTTTGGCCTGGGGCAGCACAATACTTAAAGCACTCTTTCAAGGAGCTTGCTTTTCCTTTGCAAAACTCAGAACTTCCCCTGAGCTGATTAACCTTCTTGGAGGTATTTGTTTAAAACATTTAAAGAGAAATGAATTAGCTATTTCCACTTGAAGTGGGAAAAATGTATGGGTAGAACAATGGCTTAACTGAAAATTTTAGAAGGAGAGCGGAAAGAATAAGCAGCTTTTTTTCTTTTTTCTAATGACAGCATTGTAATTGTACTTATATACTATAATCATACATGCAAAAAGTTGGATTTTAGTCTCCATTCCCACCCTTTTACTTCTCCTTCTCCCTCCCTTTATTCTCCTTCCTCTACTAATTTTTCTTTCACACTTTTATTTTTGATTGATATTTTCAACATATACATAAAAGTGAAATTTTCTTTATGTATGTATGTATGGCAGCTTTATGTATGTATAAAATATGATTTTACTAAATTTATTCCATAATTCTTCCCCTTTCCCTTCCTACATCCTACTTGAGCTCCTTCTTCTCCACTAATGTTCCACATAGCTTTATAATATCCGATCACCTCCTCAACTGCCGCCTTTCCCTTATTTCACTCTAGCTTCCACATATGAGAGGAAATATTTGATCTTAGATTAGCAGCTTTAGAAAAGAAATGTTTTGAAAAGTCCCCACATTGTAACTGGGCATCTGAGAAAATGAAGTACAAGTCCAGGGCTGGGACCATGAGCTGAAATGTCTGAGAATACCCCAGCCTCTCATTTGTGGACCAATATAAGGGGCTATGCAAAGTGAAGGCCAAGGTGGAGTTGTAAGTTGCCCATTCAGGAGGCATCAAAACATAGGGCCAGAGCTCACATACATGCACTCTCAGATTTTTGTTTGTTATTTTGTTAGGTGTTCAAAGTAGCTGTCCATTAAGCTAATGGAACAGAGACATTAATGGCCACCCCTAAGAACTTCATTCAGAATCTGAAACATAGGTTTAGAAAAGTCACTTCACTGTTACAGCAAGCAATAGCACATCCTGATGAAGAAGAATTTGATTTTCAGAATTAGCATATTATCAATGTTCAAAATGTCTAGTTTTCAACAATAAAAAAATTGAGAAATTCAAAGAAACTGAAAAATATATGGCTACATGGGGATGGAAGTAGAGGGATAAGTCAACAGAAATTATTCCTGGAAAAGCTCAAGCATGAGTTTACTTGGCAAATATTTTAATCAACCTGTCTGATATATTCTCAAGGAACCTAAAAACAAAAACAATAAAACAGGAATAAAGAGTCAAAGGAAGCCAGGAAAAAGATCTCTCTCTTAAATAAGAATATAAACAAGACACAAAGTATATAACAAGATGAAAAAATTTTGGAGTTGAAAAGTAGTATAATAACTGAAATGAAAAAAAAAATTCAGGATAGGAGCTTAATTTTAGCAAACAGTGGGAAGAATCATCAAATATGAAGATTGATTAATAGAGATCATCTAGTTTTACAAGCATAAAGAAAAAATAATGAATAAAGCTGACCAGGGGCTGAATGACCTGTTGTACACCATTAAACATGCACATGATTATAATTTTAGATAGGAGAAAGAGAAGGAGGCTGAAAGAATATTTAAAGACATATTCCAAGTCCTAGGTGGAGGTGATCCCTACCAACTAAGAATTCTACATACAGGAAAAAGGATCCTGAAAAATGAAAGGAGTAAGACATTTCCAGAAAATAAAAACTGGGAAAGTTCTTTACTATTAGGCCTTCCCTGTAAGCAATACTAAAGAGCCCTTCACACTGAAGTGAAAGGAGGCTAGACAGTAACTCAAACCCATGCAAAGAAATAAAAACACAGTTGAATGTAACTACCTACATGGATAATTATAAGTATATATATATAAAATGAATTATATATAAAATGAATATGTCATCCCACTGTCTTATATATTTTTTATTGAGAGATGAGCATTAATTTTATTAAGAATGGTCACATGTGACAAGTCTCTTTTCCCATACTACTTTCAAGATTCTCTTTTTCTTTGTCACCCATCATTTGATTTTACTTCTTGGTGTGTTCATTGTATTATTTTGTTTATAACCCCTCTTTGATTTCTATGTGATTAAAAGACAATTGCATAAAAATCACAAATCAATGTTGACAGGAACAAAATGTATAAAGATGTAATTTATGAAAATAATATAAATGGGAGGCAGATCTAGGAGCAAATATTTGTATACTATTGAAACTGAGTTGGTATTAAAAGTTAAGATGCTATTTGTAATATATTTGTGTTGAATAATAAACCATTCAACTAACCTTTGTACCTGATTCTTTGATGAAATACTCCAAGTCATTGGAATTTCCTGAACAATTGTTATTATTTGGCTATATGGTGACCCCCAAAAGCTCTTATGTGAGACAATGCAGGAATGTACAAATGTGACTAGATTATCAAAGCTGTGACTTAACTGGTGGGTTAATCCGCTTGAATGGATTAACTGAGTGGTAACTCTAGACAGGTAGAGTGTGGCTAGAGGAAATAGATCTCTGTGCCTATGCCTTTGGGATTTATATTTTGTGTCTGATTAGCAGAGCATTTTCTTTTCCTCTGCTTTCTGGTTGCCATGTCCTGAGTGGCTTTCCCTCACCAAGCCCTTCCACTCTGATGTTCTGCCTCCTCTCAGGCTAGAGTTATGGAGTCAGCTGACCATGGACTAAACCTCTGAAACTGTGAACCAAAGTAAATATTTATGCTTCTAAGTTGTTCTTGTCAGGTATTTTGGTCACAGTGATGAAAAATTAGTGAAAACAATAGCCATGTTTTTATTGTTCATGAGCACAAGAGATCACATCTGAGTTTTGTTAATGAGATAAGTCTGGATCAGGGCTGATCATCTGAAAGAACAAATGTGTGATTAGAGATCTGACACTTTGGGGCAGCCCATCCCCTGACCCTTTGAAGGGCTTTTGACTGAGTTTGATAGTGTAGTCAATGATTCAATCAAACTTCAATAAAGACTCTGAGTCGCAGAGCTCAGCAGAGCTTCATGATTGGTTAACACATGGATGTACTGGAAGGGTAATATGCCTCAATATCACAGAGAGAGGGCACAAAAGTTCTGGGTTTGGGGAACATCCTAGCCATTCTGCTAGATGTATCTTCATGTTCTTAGTTCTAATTTATATCATATATAATAAAATTGTAATTATACATATAGCTTTGTCCTTAGCTCTGTGAGTCATTCTTGTGAGTTATCAATTCTGAGGGCCAATAGAACATCCTTGGAATTATAGACAGTTGATCAGAGGTGGTGACTGGGATCACTTAATTGAGACTAGGATCTGAAGTAAAGACAGTTTTGTGAGGAAGTTGTGGGAAAACCCTCAGATTTGTAGCCAATTGGTCAATTAAGTCATTATCCTGGAGATCCCTGAACTTCTCGTTAGCATTTGAAATAAGGGCAGTCTTGTTGGTGATTGGCCATTTAACCTATGGAGGCTGATTATTAACTCTAAGTGATTACATTCAGAACTGTTTGAACATGTTGCACCATAGCAATAATTACAAAATAAGTATAAATTCCATAGTAAAAGAAGTGAGAATGGAATAAATATGATACACTAAAAATTACCTAATAAACACACAGAAAACACTAATAGAGTAATGGGGCAATTGAGGATCCACAATTATTTAAGCCATATAGAAAACAAATGGAAAAATGCAGAAGCAAATACATTGTTACTTGCGGGGGTCCAGCCTCCGCAGGGTGTCAGGTCCTGAGGTGGGATGAGTGGTGTTGGGGAAGGTAGCAGCAATGAGACACAGAGACCAGGTTTGGTGCAGCTGTGTCTAAGTTCAGACCAGTGCTTTATTTATAGTGATCTTTTTGGCCATTGATTAAAGAAAAAAGAGGGTTACAATTCATCATGAGTTATTCATAAACACAGAGTGGTCATCTATAATTATCCTGGATACTTATGTCAGTTTCAAAAGAATTTTTAAATCTTAACTAGAAACTGGGACCATAAGGGTCCACATATCCTATTTCTTAAGATTAATATCAAACTAAAGGCTACTTAACTTCCTATTGTGACCCCAATAAACAGGGTCTATATGAGGGTAGCATAAGGTGATAGATTAATAGACCATTGTGGTAACTGTATCTAAGGGCATGGGGTGATATTCTAGCACAGCTGTTGGCGCACACATAGTTAGTGGTTTCTGCTAATATCTTATTATTTTAAGCTAAAATTGCCTAAAGCTGTAGGTTAACTATTACATATGTCATTAAAATACCATTCCCTGAACCTGCCCCGAGCCCTATTTTGTAGCAACCATTGTTTACACAATTTGAGTTCAGTTTCTCTGGGCAGGCATCAAGGCCTTTGTCTATTAAGACTTTCCCAGGTAAACAAAGAACTATAATTAACATGTTTTCTATTAATCCAAATCATTCTTTCTCCATTAAAGTAGGCTCCTGTATATGGTAGGGGAGGGTCCAGTCCTAAATTAAATTTTTTTATACCTGGGCATCTGCCATCTTCTGCCTTTACCCATGTCAAATATCACATAAGGACTGGATTCTACTATAGGGGGAACCCATTTTGGTCAGGGCCTGCGAGAAGGCCTGACCAGCATTTGAGCTTTAGGTATAGGACTAGTTGGAGCCACAGTTTCCCATAGCTCACTTCATTGAAGTTGCCAAAGCATCCTCCTGCAGCCAGGCCTGAGAATACTTCCAAATGTAATTGGGGAAACTGTGAGCCCAGATGTTCTGGATATCATATCTAAAGTGAAACTATAATCAGGGGAATTTTTAGAATTACTTCCAAGAAACATCATATCAGTAGTACTATCCTGATGAGGATTTTCTTGTTTATTCTCCTGGGTGGTCAAATGCCTCTCCTTAATTACATGAGACTTTAGGGGAACAGGGTTGACTGATCCTGTCTTTCCAAGAAATGGAATAGTGACACAAGCAAGCACAATTAATTCTGTCAAACTAAGAAGGGGCATCCCAACAAGAAATATATTGAGGAGTGCATCTCTTCACCCTGATCCCTTTGCAGGCACTGGAACTTTGTCAAGCAGTGTCTTGAGGGTTTTGGGCTATGGCAGTTACCTATAATTACATTAAATGTAATTGATTAAATATTCTAATCAAAAGAGATTAGCAGAATTGATTTAAAAGCACAATCCAAATAATGTTTATAAGTGTCTCATTTTATAATCTAATGACTCCAATGGTTTAAAAGAAAAATAATCTAGAAAATATTTCAAGTAAAAATAACTAAAGGAGATTTTGAGTGACTATCTTATTAGACAAAAAAATAGTCTAAGGCAAATATTATTATAAAAAGCAATAAAGGATATTAGATAATAATAAAAATATTACTGCAACAAGCAGATACAATGTGTATACACACACACACACACACACACACACACACATACACACACACCTAACAACAAAGACCCAAAGTATTGGAAGACAAAACTGACAGCATTCAAAAGAGAAATAAACAGTTCCAAAATATCTTTTGAAATATTAATGTACCAGTTTCAATACTAGAAACAACTAGTCAGCTAGATATAAAAGACTTGAACGGCACTCTGAAACAATTAGACCTCTCAGACATATAGAACACTTCCCTCCAACAAAATAATGCATATTTCCCCACATTCTTTTTAAGCATCCTCCAAGATTTACTATAAAGAAATCCTAATTCATTTTAAAAAATGTAATCATACATTGCATTTTCTGTGATCACATTTGAATATAGTTAGAAATCAATAACATAGGGAAAATTAACAAATATATGGAAATAAAACTGTACAGTTAAATAACTAATAGGCCAAAGAAGAAACCACAATTAAAATTTAAAAAAAAACTTAGACACAACTATAAAGAAAACACAACAAAATAAAATGTATGCGATATGCAAAACAGTAGAGGGAATTTATAGCTATAAATATCTACACTCAAAAAGAAGATCTCAAACAGTAATTCAATTTTCCACCTCTAGAAAATTAAAAGGAAACTAAACTCAAAGACAATATTAGAAAGAAAAACAATCATAGTTGCACTGATTAAAAGAGAAAATAGAAAAACAAACATTATTAAAAAACAAGATTTTTAAAAAAATTTGTGAAGACCAACATGACCTACAAAACTTTAGACTGACAAAGAAAAAAGATAAAATACTCAAATTATTAATATTGGAAATGAAAATTGGCATATTTAAATTGTACTTACCTGGATAGTGATGTGGCTCAGGGGTTGATAGCTTGCCTAGCATATGGGAAGCCTTGGGTTCAATCCCTAGTTCCACAAAAACAATCAAGAGGACTTGAATTATCCTTATAAATATAAAAGAATTAGAAAACACTTTGAGGTATGACAACAAGCTAGACAACCAAGACAAAAATGAACATCTTGCCAGACATGAACAAATGAAACTGACTCAGAAAGAAAAGAAAAATAAATACATGTTGTGCAGGTAAGATATTGTATAATTAAATTCAAACACATAAACAAAATGGAAAATTCCCAGCAAAGAAAACTCCAATTCAGAATTTCTGCCCTTGTGAATGTTATCAATTATTTAAAGAAGAATGAACAGAAATCCTCTCAACATCTGCCAAAAAAAAAAAAAAAAACATAAATGAAGAACAGTTCCTAACTTGTTTTATGAGACTAGTATTTTCCTAATAGCAAGGACAAAGAAAGATACATAGGAAAAAAACTTTATACTACACTATTTCCTCAAAAATATTCCAACAGATACTAGTCAACTGCACCAGCATCATATTAAAATTGGTGTCCATCATGGAAACCAAGGGTAATTCAACAAGTAAAATCAATCAATTTAATATATCATAGTAATAGACAGAAAAGGACAGCATAATCATTTTAATAGATGCAGAAATTTATTAGCAAAATAAAACTTCTTTTGTTTCTTATAAAATGAAGAAAACACTAAGAACTGAAAGTCTCTTCTTCAACCTGAAATGAGGCATATATGAAAAACTCACCATAAGCATCAGAGTTCATAATAAAAGATGGAAACCTTTTTGCATTAGATGAGGAACAAGACTAGGGCATCTGTTCTTGCCATTTCTATGCAAATTTGAAGTCCTGAAAAGTGATATGTCTTAGTAAATGTCCTGGGAGAAATTAAGAATACTGTTATTGAATGAAGTAGTCTCTCTATGCCAATTACATGAAGTCGATTGATAGTTCTGCTCAGGTCATCTATACACTTACTGATTGTATTAGTCAACATTCTGATGCCAAAATATTTGAGGAAAATAAAAGAGGAAAACTTCATTTTGGCTCACTGCCTGTTTCAGAGGCTTCTGTCCATGGTGGCTTGGCTCCTTTGCTATGGGCCTGTGGCAAGGTAGAACAGTATGGCAGGAAACATATCGCAGAGCAGAGCTGCCCACCTCATGGTGGCCTGTGGCCAGGAAGCAGAGCAAAAGAGAGTGAGAACAGTAATGAAATGGGAGTGGGGAGGTAGGAGGTGAGAGGAGGGAGAAAGAAACGGAAAAAGAATCCAGGTATAAAATATATGTTTTAAAGGCATAGCCCCAATGACCCACTTCTTCCAACTAGGTCCCACTTCCTGAAGTTACTATCAACTTCCAATGGCACCACCAGTAGGAGACCAAACTTTCAACAAAAAGCCTTTGAGGAATCTTCCAGATCTAAAACATAACACTGATTTTATGCCTTACTAATTTATTAGTTACAAGCATGCTGAAATCTCCAATTATGAGATCAGTTTTGTGTATCATTGTTTTCTTCTGCATGAAGAATTTTTAGAAACCATTTCTTGCAGGTTATCTTTTCTAGAAATGGATTTCCCCAGTTTTTGTTTTTCTAAATTAGTCTTTATATTTCATAGGCACCTCCAAACTCATGCAGCATTTATCTACCTCTAAGTTCCAAAGCTTTATCCACAATGGTGGGTATCTGTTGGTAGCAATCCCACTCTGAGAAACAATTTCAGGGTTAGTCAGTTTGGGCTCTATAAAAAATATACAACTGACTACATGAGGATTGTGGTTCAGATATGAAGTAAAACCACGAAGTTCCTGTGTTAGTGTTCAGAGATGAAATGATTAGATTGTGAGAGCTGTTAGCTAATTGGTGGATTAATCCATTTGTGGATTAATCCATTTGATAAACTAATAATTTGGAAGGGCTACTCTATTGGAAGGCAGATTGGGCATGGATAAAAGAAGTAGATATCTAGGGATATGCCCTTGAGGATTCTATCTTGTCCCTGGATCCACCTCCTCTCTCTCTGCTTCTCATCTGTCATGAGCTGAGTAGCTTTTCTCCACCAATTTCTGCCATAATGTTCTGCTTCAACTAGGACCCAGCACAATGGAGCTGGCCAAGCATGGAGTAAACCTCTGAAGCCTGAGCCCAAATTAAGTTTTTCTTCTCTAAATTTTTCTTGTCAGGTGTTTTGGTCACAGCAACAAGAAGCTGACTAACACAATGGCTTAAACAATAGACCTTTCTTTTCCACAGTTCTGAAGACTGCAAGTCTAAAACAAGATGCTGGCAGAGCTTATGTCTATTGAAGTCATTCTTCCTGGCTTGAGCTTACTTCTGGAATAAACTTAAATTGTTTTAAAGTAGTGCCATCTTTCATAGTTAGCTTTTAATAATTGTTAGAAGTGACCAGGTTTCAGTTACTTATTTTCCACAGTTGGATCAATACACGTCTGAGTTCTCTCCCCAGTGTCTAGTCTGGCTGGAAGGAATGGACACCACTTCTGGACCTGTGAGTGTACCACACATTATTTCTTCCAGTCATTCCAGGTGGTCTTTTCCCCAACTATCATAACTTCCTCAAACATGTGTGATCGGTTCTCAGATGAACACTTGAAGGGAAGCCTCTGATAATACACGTTCTTTGTTTTATTCAGCTTCCTCCATTTCATATGCCATCTTATGGTTAACTCTGGGGGTCTGCTACATCTGGCTGGGTTTCCTTCACCTGTGCACCAGAGACTACCTACAGTCTCAAGGTCATAAATCCAGTGGCTGCTGTCCTCACCTCGTTTGATTATCATTCCTTATGTTACACTCTCCTTTGTGGCCTCACATCCAGTGTTTTGAACCACTGTTGATTATACATTGTACATGTTTTAGTTGTTTTAGGAGGAAAGCTAAGTCCTGTCTTTATTATTTTCTTTTGATTAAAAGTACGTCTCTCCAACCCATTCTTTACTATTAAAATAGTATTTTGCATTGCTAATCATATTTGCATCTCTGATTACAACAACACATACATATGTGCAGGCTGTGTGCACATATATAACACATGCACATACATTAATAGTTCTGTTATGGAAAATTGTCAAAATCACGGATGGAAGCTGCTGAAGTACCTGTAGTTTATGGACTACATAGTCTTGCTTCTGGCCATTCATGTGTTTTTCTCCTTGCCTAGCATATGAAATTTTAGATTATTTTATAGGTTTCCTTTTAAGTATGTCTTTCCAAAAATCCTCAATGACTTCCAAAACTAGTGCCTTACATTTTAGAATTCACAACCTCCACTACTTTCTCTAGTATAGCATCATCTTACATTACATTTTCATTGCTGGATTAATTTTCTATCTTTGTGTTGACTGTGATTTCCTTTCAGGTGTGCCTGGGAATTTTCATAAATGTATTTTGTTCCACTAGAACAATTCATAAAACATGGCAAAAGCTCAGAACCACTTATTGAATGTATGGATTTATAAAAAGCACTATTTTTATTTGGAGCACTGAAAGTGTGTCCTTACCCAAGAAAAGAAACTTTGAGCATATTTTAATCTATGGCCTCCTTTGGGACGTCAGTGCACTTGACAGTATGCTTGCAGAATCATTTTTGGAAGTGAGCAAAATCAGCTGATTTAGGCCTGAGCACTCACACTGTTGAACAATGTAATTATTTAGCCTTTTTCCTAATTAACCCTTTCAAACCTCTTAACAGCCTGACAACATTTAGGAAGCATAGGTTATTTTTATGTTTTAATCTACACTGCATGATTCAGCTGAAAATCAACTAATTCAATCACTGCAGTTTAAATGAATATGAGCTCTGATTTTTGGATGATGTTAACATAAACAACAACCCAATACAGAATGAGTCATAATATCTCTAAGGTATTTAAGCAATCAAGTCCCAGAGCCAGCAGGAAGGAAAGTTAAGTAACATAACTCATCCAGGACACAGTCATTATTGGAAATGCAATTTTTGCTTCAACAGTGCATTTTGAGGGAAGCTAAAAGAATTACGGTGAAAATCTAAGAAAATAATTGTGTCCTCATAAATTCAACTTTGGATGAAACCATTTCTTCGAAATAAAGCAACTGCATGAAACTATTCATATCCTCAACATATAAAAAATAACATGGCTCTACATGCACATTAAAAGCTTTGGCTGGGCAGTGTGTCTGCATTTGTTTGTTCGTGGCATAAAATGAGAGTAAAAGTTCAGAAAAGAGCCAGGGATTAGTGCTTTATCTGACATGTGTGTGGCAAAAATTTTTTCCCAAAATGTAGGCTTTCTCTTCACTTCATTGTTTCTTTTGCTGAGAAGAAGTTTTGTTTGAATCCATTCCATTTATTGATTCTTGATTTTATTTCTTGTGCTTTAGGAGTTGTGTTAAGGAAGTTGGGGCCTAATCCAATGGGATAAAGATTTGGGCATGTCAGAGCACTAATCTCCAGGATATATAAAGAACTCAAAAAACTTAACATCAAAAAAACAAGCCACCCAATCAATAAATGGGCCAAGGAGCTGAACAGAAACTTCTCAGAAGAAGATATACAATCGATCAATAAATATATGAAAAAACTTTCAATATCTCTAGTAATTAGAGAAATGCAAATCAAAACTACCCTAAGATTTCATCTCACTCTACTCAGAATAGCAGTTATCAAGAATACAAGCAACAATATGTGTTGGCAAGGATGTGGGGGAAAAGGCACATTCAAACATTGCTGGTGGGACTGCAAATTGGACTAGGCAAAAGAAGTTTTCCAGCCAATCTGGAAAGCAGTATGGAGATTCCTTAGAAAACTTGGAATGGAACCACCATTTGACCTAGCTATCCTGCTCCTTAGTCTTTACCCAAAGTACTTAAAAACAACAAACTATAATGATGCAGCTACATCAATGTTTGTAGCAGCTCAATTCACCATAGCTAAACTGTGGGACCAACCTAGATGCCCTTCAATGGGTGAATGAATAAAGAAACTGTGGTATATATTCACAATGAAATATTACTGAGCAATGAAAGAGAATAAAATTATGGCATTTGCAGTTAAATGGATGGAGTTGGAGAATATCATGCTAATGTTATTCCTAGCAAATATCTTGAGTCATTATAATTGCTTGTGTTTTTTCTTTGATTTCTTTTAATTTCTTTCCTTCCTTCCTTTCTTCCTCTCTCCCTCCCTCCCTCCCTCCCTCCCTCCCTCCCTCCCTCTCTCTCTCTCTCTCTCTCTCTTTCTTTCTTTCTTTCTTTCTTTCTTTCTTTCTTTCTTTCTTTCTTTCTTTTTTTCCTTCTTTCTTTCTTTTTTTCTTGGTACCAGGGATTGAACTCAGGGATGCTTAACCACTGAACCTACATTCCAAGCCCTTTTTTATATTTTATTAGAGACAGGGTCTTGCTGAGTTGCTTAGAGCCTCACTAAATTGTTGAGTCTGGCTTTGAACTTGTGATCCTCCTGACTCAGCCTCTTGAGTTGCTGGGATTGCAGACATGCACCACCTTGCCCAGCTTGATTTTCTTTAATTTCCAATTCAGAATTCCCAGCTAGAGATAGCCATAATATTATTTTGGCAAACTAGAATATTTGAAGTTATATAAACCTAGTGAGTTAAAGATTGAAAGGTATATTCTTTACAGAGCTTGACATCAATGGCATGGATTGAAAATCCAGAGGGATAAATGAAGAGGTTCCCAGAGGTAGAATATAAGGGAAATGCTAAGATAATAATACCTCTAAGGCAGTGGAAAAGATGTGGAAAGTGTTCTCATTAGAAGAAATTTGATAAAATTTTCATCTCAAGCAAGTACTGTCATTTAGGAAATAAAATTTGGCTGATTCCTCAGTCTCACGCATGATGATTCTGTCTTTATCTAAGTACTGTTTTACTTTTGTATGGTCCCTAAGGAGGACTAAGTCTACAAAGTTAACTCTGTTTAAACTGTTCCTAATTCCAATGATTTACCATAGATGGCATAGAGAACTGGTTTTTCCCAGATGGTAAACAATCTAAGTAGCTTAAAATAATAGAAGTTCAACAGACTATTTGAGTCTTTTTGATCCTAAATCTAGTCCCAAGCCTTGGCCTGTTGGATCTTGATATTCTAAGGATGAAGGTAAATGATTCCATAGAAAAGTAGGACAAGAAAGAGGCAAAAGATGAGGTTGATCTCAAAAGCCTAAAGCAGTGTGACCACAGGTCACCTGGCCACGCGCACCTCTTGGAGAAATGAGAACAGGAGGTCCAAAAAGTGGTTGGAAGACCTCTGCTGAGCAGATCCAGACCCTTCAATCCTTCCCTCCCCATCTGTGCACTTCCAGGTGGCACCCTGAGTCAATAAAACATTTTGTCTCTTCCTGTCATGGTATAAAGAAGAATGTAGCCTTTTAATCCTCTGTTAACCATTGGGTACGTTTTCATGCAACTATCAAGTGAACATAATATTTCTTTCTTTCCTGTCTTTCTTTCTTTTTTTTTGGTACTGGAGATTGAACTTAGGGACACACAACCACTGAGCCACATTTCCAGCCGTATTTTGTGTTTTATGTAGAGACAAGGTCTCACTGAGTTGCTTAGCTGAGGCTTTGAACTCGCGATTCTCCTGTCTCAACCTCCCTAAGTGCTGGGATTACAGGCTTGAGCCACCGCACCCGGCTTCAAGTGAACATAATATTTCATTGTCAGACATTTTACTCAAATCATGAATTATTGAGGGGAAATGTATGATGTTAATTCCTGTCTAATAGGTATTTGGGGAACCAGGATATACGCAGAAAATTTAGTAAATGGTTGGTGACTATTCAACAAGTCTTTAACTATGTTATTTGGCATTATAGGTTCTATTGAGCAAAAATTATCTGCAGCTTTTCTGGATAAAAATCTCCAAGTTATCATCTATTCCTCCAGTGTTGTAAAATAACCTGTTTATTAGAAAGCCAATATTAACACTGAACGAAAAGAATGTCTAGTTATTCCTTTTGCTTATTTCCAAGGCTCCGTTAATCCTTCTAACTATTTTGGTATATTTGCTTGGCTTGGAAGTTGGAACAAAGGATGGAAACCAAGGAAACACAGGGAGGAAAGAAATTTTCACCATGCCAAGTACATTTGAGAACTTCACATTCTATGGCTCATTTAATCCTCCCTCACCACACAGTGAGCATTATAGCTCATCTCTTTCAGAGTGGGCACTGAGCCTCAATAAAGTGAGGAAGGTACCCTGAAGTTAGAGACCTTGTTCATGGATACCCTAAAGGTATGAAATATGGAACACTTATTGAAACTAGATCTATCTAATTCTTAGGTCCTTAGTTTCCTTCAATACCTACCTTCTCCTTCTCTTCAGGAGCTGTGTGGCCACCATCCAAAGCGTAATCTACTCTTGAAACAACCACTTGGATTCCATGAAAGCATAATTTGTAATACATTATTTTTTCTCAGCTGCAATTCTCTTCAAATGGATTCTGACTTGCTTCTAAATTCTTTGGCTCTTGACTTTTGCTTATTTGGGATGATGATTCAAGTGTTCCACTCTGGCTGCTTTTTGTTGAGTTACTTCAAGTAGAGAGTTCTTGGAAGAGATTGGGGAGTTGTTCCAAAGGAAAAAGGAAGGTTACTCTGTCAAACCTCTTGTAATTGTGCTTTACTGGAAAACAAAATAATTATGTTCATCAGGGAGAGGAAAGAGTTCTTATGAATAGGAAACATTAAGCAGGTTTACTTGGGTGTTACACAACTAGGGTCTACACATTTCTAAGGCATGACACCCCATAAAATGTCATGAATCCTGAGTATAAATTAATGTGTTTCATGAATTAGATTAGACCTCTTTCTCATGAGAATGTGGCTACATATATTATTTCAAGACCTCATATATGAATATTGGCCAGAGCAAGTCCAGGGCTGTGAGTAGGGATATAGAGACCCATACCCTTAAATGTATAAGCACTGATGCTAAGAAAGATCTAAATTTCTTGTGAGTCTTCTTTAACAATCTGATCCTGTTATCTCATTCTCTTTGTAAGTCTGGGTCAGAGATTCATGAATCTGTCATATATATCTGTGTAGAATGGGTACTGCACACACGAGGGAGCTGAATTTACATTGTAAACTAAGTACAGTTGACTTTCTGTAGCACAGCCTGGATGACCACAGGCATCCTGGCCTCGAATAGGAGGACTAGGCAAAAGAAGTTTCCATATTTGTCCTCTTTTCCATTTTTATAAGAATTGAAAATAACTTTTATATTAGCAAGAAACAAGTTTAAAATATGAAATTATTTGGATGCATGTTCTGAATGTGCAACTATAGGTTATGATGGTTCTTACAGGCAACTTTGTAATTTAACTATAAAATTTGATACATGCTAATATTCATTTTTTAAAAATGGCCCCTATCCTGAAGAAATTGACTAGTAAAATTCAACCTTACCTGCCTCAACCAAAGTCAGAGGGACATTGTGTAATATTGAACAGGACTGTTGATAATAAAAGGAAACACAGGGAGGAATACAAGGAAAAATACACGTTAACATTATCAACAAGCCAATCAGCTCAGGGACTTGTGTGGTAGTCATCATTTTTTAAATATGAAGGCTAGAGAATACACATTGCTCTTCAGATCTTAAGACCTATTGCAACTGCACATTTCTGGTAGTGTAGTAAGAAATAAGCCATAGAAAATACAAAAATGAATGGCCATTCCATTAAAACTTTACTAGCAAAAGCAGGTGGTGGCCCATTAATGTCCACTGGTCCAGGGAAAAGTATGTGTCTGTGGATGCATGGCCATTCCAAGTCTTTCAGAGAGGGGTTTGTGTCTTATTTTGGAGGGCCAATTTATGAGAATTCTTGGAGATGATTTATATGCAAGCAAAGAGTAAGTTTCTAAGATTAGCAGATCTTCTAGGGTGTGAAGAAGACTTCTCTCTGAGCAGACAGTGTTTATTGGGGTAATGTTTAATATAAGCGTTGGTTAAAAAAGCTGTTCACCATGTCCAAATGTCATGAGTAGCCAGGAGAGATCCTATTCCAAGTTCTTGTGCTCTCACAAAATTCTTTGCAAAATCCAGGATTATGTTCATCTTGATCAGTAGGGTGGGTATAAACTCACTTCTTCACAAACATAAGGATTTGGCAAAGCTCTGCTCTTGTGCAAACAAGTAGTTTGGAGAATTCAGAGAGAGCCAGGTTGGGAGTGGAGTGTGCTCCCAAGTGGGTGGCAGGAGGTGGAATTCTCAGGGTCAATTAAGGAGATAGATCCAGAAGCATAAGTTCATTAAAAAATTTTTGTGCTTCAACTGGAAGTCAGGGTCAGAGAGACAAATCTGGAGGGCTTGGTTTCTGACAAAGAAGAAACTTAAATGAGAATAGGATCAAGAATTGTAAGCAGGGAAGAAGTAGAGGCAAAGGGTTCTCATTTGGGCACAAGGAAAGATACTCCAGTGATTATCACAAACACCTGTGGGTAGCTGTAATCTAAGTATATGTGTGTCAAGCTAACATAGAAAGTACAGGAGTGATTTGATTGATTATAATTAATTTTGCCTTGAAAGAAACAATCATGATATAATAGGGCTTTTCATTTCTAAGTGTTTTAGATTTCCTTTATCTAATTTTATTGCCTCACATTACTGCTATTGGGTGCGTTTAGAAGTTGAAAAATTCTGCATAGAGCAAAAAGCTATCGTAAACAAGAAAGACACACATCCTATTTATTTGCAATTGTCCTTGATGCTCTTTCCTAATGTGACTCTTCAGGCCCATTGTGAATTTCATGTAGCTGATCTGGAATGAAGTGTTGGTCTTTTGACCTCCTGGCAAATGAACAGTGGTAACCTCTACTCCTATGACACTAGGTAAAGGGTATTCCAACTCTATTGCACAAACCTACATCATGAAAACTAGCCTCACATATGTATCATCAGTGTTCAGACATGATAATCTGAATCTTTAAGGTACTTATGTGGGCTTTGGCACAAGTAGTGGAGGAATAACTGATTTTCTTTGAATGGGAGAATTCTATGTTGTGCTGTATTTTTAAAATGTGATGAGTAAAGACTTGAGTCTATTTCAGGATTTAAATTGATAAGCATCCTTAAGGGGGAAAAATATTTTGAGCTTAGAAATGCCAATTCATTTGGCACTTCCCAGAGTGATTTTTTCAAATGCAAAGCACTTCTTCTGAGTAAATGGAGGGTTGTTATGGTAGTCAATAAATAGTGCGGGCTGAGGACTTGAGATCATATAGAACATAGGCACACAGTGAATCATTGTGGGCCATGTGGTTGCTACACAAATCCCTTCCATTAGATCTGGGTTATGTGGGAGTAGAAGTGTCATCTAAGGAGGCCAGCTGTCTTAGGCTGTGCCATTTATAGGATCCCCGTGATCTGAATTTTTGTTCCTAGCTTTGCAGTTTCAGCAATTTACAGTTTTAAAGGCAACCAGAGTTGGTCAGATGCAAGAAAGAAAACAGATGTTGAGCAAGTAGCAAGAGCCTAGCTTAAAACTGAAGGCCAAGCCATTAAATTAGAATGAGAGCTACCCTTTCCTAGTGACTGGGATGCTGTATCTCCTAATTAGCACTACCTTCTGTCCTGTCAATAAAGCTAAACTGGTGATTGCATAAATGTGAAATCACAATAATATAATGGCAGATATTTTCTAAGTAGAGCCAATACACTAGGCATAAACATTGTCTATCTATATCCTTCCTATTTATCAATCAATCATCTATCAGTCATCTATCTATCTGATATTATTTGAAATTCAACAAGCTACATAAGGCAGGTCCTATTATCACTGATGTCTAGAGAGAAAACAGAGGTTTACATCAACCACAAAGGACATATCTACTCAGTAAAACCAGGCAATCACTGTGATCCCAGGCAGCTTGACTTCAGTTGGTTTTCTTAACCCTTAACACACATGCATGCCAACATACAGGTACCATGGTTTTTACTTCTATAAAACAATTACCAATGTGATTCTTTCCTTCTGGGCTCATCAGGCCAGGTGAGATGTGTTGTCCCAACACTTGTTTTATGATAACTTTTGCTCAATGATTTTAGAATGTCGAAAGCCATCCTTGGGCCATGTGTGGACTACATTGGCATTGCAGCCTAGTAAATAGGAGAATCTGATGTCTGAGAACTTCCAGTGAAATTTCTTCTGGCTAAGACCACCCAAAAACATGTGATCCTATTCAAGCCTAGACCCACACAGCCTCTCAGAGATGGGCGTGACCTGCCAAGATGCCAATCAACCTGCCAACTGCAATACATCAGGAAAGCAAGGCTCCACCCTTGAAACCTTATCCTTGCCTTTGCCTCCTTAAACAAACCACCATGAGAGCCATTCTCTAATTGTCCAGCTCCCGCTCCTGCGTGGGTTGGGCCTATCAGGTGCTCCACGCTTTCTTTAAAACTATTTTTTCTGACTCTGTGTCTTTTGTTCTTCACTAATCATTTCTGACTCATTTTGTCCAGTGGCTTACACTGTCCACAGGCAGGAAGAAGGACCCCTTAGAGAGGTGTTGGAGAACTCCCCATATAAGAAGTCATGCATAGCATCATCTTATAAACTGAATTCCCTTCAACTAATTGCAATTCAACAATTGAGTATTCATTGAACATATGCTATGTGATTAATTTCACAAATCTTCCTAATAACCTGGTAGTCCTCTTTTGACATGTGAAAAATTTATGCTGAGACCTTAGTTAATTTTCTTCAAGTTTAAAACTCCATATTGCAAAATGTTGAAGAGAAGCCCTTGGGATGCAGAGGAACCTGGTTCTAATCAAGCTGCTGCCTCTTACTGCCTCATTGATGCTGAATGATTTATAACCTTGGAGATAACATCCCAACCACACAGAAGTATCATCAAGGCAGAAAGTGATTATTCACATAAAAGTGCTTTTTAAACACTATGCAGTTATTCTCAGAAAAAAATAAAAGGTTGAGTAAGAACGGTCTTGTCACCTTTGCCTCTAACACATCTTTCAAAACCGGAAGAAATTGGAAGGAGGAATTTAAACTTAATTTCAACAATACTAGGAAACACCCATAATCATGAAACACAACACAGGAAGAAAGGCTGCTAAGTTGATGGAAGTTCAAGTGGGGTTAGAGGAGGTGCTGAAGTGTGGCTGCAGATTTCACACAAAGCAGGACAAAGCAGGAGACCTCTGTTCTCCCAAGATGCATGGGTCAGGCTGGAGGAGAAAGGCTCTGTGGACTATGCTCAACACTGTCAGTTGGGGAGAAAAGACACAGAGCATAATGCACACACAGGCAGCCATCTGTGCCGGGGACCAGTGAGAATTCCTGCCAGGCTGGAAAATGGTCCCTTCCCTTTTCCTCATAAACTTTCTGCATGTAACAAGTCCTGGAAGACCTCCTACCATTGAAGATCAAAGAAAGAATCAAGAGTTGTAGCACGTGTCAGTATTTCATTCATTTTAAAAAAAATTATTATTATCAATACATATTAATTGTAGAAGTTAGTCAATTTTGTTGAGCATTTCCATACATGCACATATCATTATTGAACTTACTCATCCTCCCCTGCATCTTTTTATTAATTTTTTCCTCTCCACTCTTTTTCTCCAACTCTGTGGTCCCCTTCTTCTATCTTACATTGTCTTTTTTTTTTTCCCCTAGAGGACAGATCTTTTTTTTTTAAATAAACTTTTTTATTCTAATTTGGTTTACCAGACAGCAGACTGCATTTTGATTCATTGTAAATGAATGGAGCACAACTTTTCATTTCCCTGATGGTACACAACATGGAGTTACACCATATATGCAGTCATACATGAACCTAGGGCATTGTTGTCCATTGTATTCCACTATCTTTCCTGCCCCCGTGTCCCATCCCTTCCCTCCTCTCCTCTTTGACCAAAGTGTCTCCATTCTTCCCATGCCCTCTCCCACATTATAGATCAGCACCCACTCATCAGAGAGAACATTCGGCCTTTGTTTTTTAGGGATGGGCTCACTTCGCTTAGCATGATGTTTTCCAACTCCATCCATTTACCTGCAAATGCCATAATTTTATTCTCTTTTAATGCTGAGCAATATTTCATTATGTATATATACCACAGTTTCTTTATCCATTTATCTATTGAAGGGCAGCTAGGTTGGTTCCACAGTTCAGCTATTGTGAATTGTGCTGCTATAAACATTGAAGTGGCTGCATTACTGTAGTATGCTTTTTTAAAGTGCTTTGGATATAGACTAAGGAGTGATAGCTGAGTCAAATGGTGGTTCTATTCCAAGTTTTCTAAGGAATTGCCATACTGCATTACAGATTAGCTACACCAATTTGTAGTCCTACCAGCAATGTATGAGTGTGCCTTTTCCTTAACATCCTTGCCAACACATGTTGTTTGTATTCTTGATAATTGCCATTCTGACTGGAGTGAGATGAAATCTTAGAGTAGTTTTTATTTGCATTTCTCTAATGGTTAGAGATGTTGAACATTTTTTCATGCATTTGTTGATTGATTGTATATCTTCTTCTGAGAAGTTTCTGTTCAGCTCCTTGGCCCATTTATTGATGGGGTTGTTTGTTTTTTTGTATTGAGTTTTTAAAGTTCTTTATATATTCTAGAGATCAGTGCTCTATATGATGTGCGTGTGGCAAAAATTTGTTCCCAGAATATTGGCTCTCTGTTCACCTCATTGATTGTTTCTTCTGCTGAGAAGCTTTTTAGTTTGAATCCATCCCATTTATTGATTCTTGCGCTTTAGGAGTCTTGTTAAGGAAGTAAGGTCCTAATGCGACATGATGAAGGTTTAGGCCTATTTTCTCCTCAATTAGGCGCAGGGTCTCTGTTATAATTCCTTAGTCCTTGATCCACTTTTAGTTGAGTTTTGTGCATGGTGAGAGATAGGGGTTAAGTTTCATTTTGCTGCATATGGATTTCCAGTTTTCCCAGCCCCATTTGTTGAAGAAGCTATCTTTTCTCCAATGTATGCTTTTGGCACCTTTGTCTAGTATGAGACAACTCTATTTAAGTGAGTTTGTCTCTGTGTCTTCTATTCTATACCATTGGTCTACATGTCTATTTTAGTGCCAATACCATGCTGTTATTGTTATTATAGCTTTGTAATATAATTGAAAGTCTGGTATTGTGATGCCTCCTGCTTAGCTCTTCTTGCTAGGGATTCTTTTGGCTATTCTGGGTTTCTTATTTTTCCAAATGGATTTCACAATTGCCTTTTCTATTTCTATGAGGAATGTTGTTGGGATTTTAATTGGAATCACATTGAATCTATATAGAACTTTGGGTAGTATGGCCATTTTGACAATATTGATTCTGTATACCCAAGAGCATGGGAGATCTTTCCATCTTCTAAGGTCTTCTTCAATTTCTTTCTTTAGTGTTCTGTAGTTTTCATTATGGAGGTTTTTCACCTCTTTTGTTAAGTCAATTCATAAGTATTTCATTTTTGGGGGGCCTACTGTGAATGGAGTAGTTTTTCTAATTTCTCTTTCAGAGGATTTATTACTGATATATAGAAATGCATTTGATTTATGGATATTGATTTTATATCCTGCTACTTTGCTGAATTCATTTATTAATTCTAGAAGTTTTCAGGTGGAATTATTTGGATCCTTTATGTATAGAATCATGTCATCGGCAAATAATAATATTTTAACTACGTATCCCTTTAATTTCTTCTGTCTGTCCTACTGCTCTGGCTAGTGTTTCAATGACTCTGATAAACAGGAGTGGCAAAAGAGGACATCCTTGTCTTGTTCCTGTTTTTAGGGGGAATTCTTTCAATTATTCCTGATTGAGGATGATATTTGCTTTCAGTTTTGCATAGATAGTTTTTACAATGTGAGGTATGTTCTTACTATCCCTAGTTTTTCTAGTTTTTTGAACATGAAGAGGTGCTGTATTTTGTCAAATGCTTTCTCAGAATCTATAGAGATAATCATGATTCTTGACTTTAAGTCTATTGATGTGATGAATTATGTTTATTGATTTCCATATGTTGAACCAACCTTGCATACCTGGAATAAAACTCACTTCATTGTGGTGCACTATCTTTTTAATATGTTTTTGTATTCAATTTGTTTACATTGTCCTTCTGCTTTTCAAGTCATTCTGATTTTTAAAATATTTTTAGTTTTAGTTTTAGTTTTCACAGATGAGAGAAAACACATGCTAACTTTCTTTCTTTCTTTTCATTTTTTGTTTCTATGTTGGCTTATATTTTGCTTCATTATGTCCTCCTGTTCCAGGAGTTTTTGCAAATGACATGATTTTATTTTTTTAATGTCTAAATTATACTCCATTGCACATATATACAACATTATCTTTATCCATCATCTGTTGATGGGCACAAAAAGCTGATTCCATTTCTTAGCTATTTTCAATAGTGCCACAATAAACAAGAGTATATTGGAATCTGTTTTGCATATGAACTTTATTTTCTTTGGATATTTATCCAGGAGTGGTACAGCTGGGTGATCCAGGAGTTTTATTTTGAGTTTTTTGAGGAAACTTTATACTGTTCACCATAGTGGCTGAACTAATTTACATTCCCACTTAAGGTATGTAAGGATTCCATTTTCCTCCATAACTTCACCAGCATTTGTTTGTTTGATAACATCCTTTCCAACCGTGTAAGTGAAATGGACTCTTAATGATGTTTTGATTTGCATTTCCCTGATGGTTAAAGAAGTTGATCTTTGCCCATTTGCACTTCTTCCTTTAAGAAACATCTGCTCAAATCATTTGCCCATTTTTTATTGAATTACTTGCTCTTTGGTTAAAGTTTTGATTTCTTTATAGACTCTGCATATCAATTCTTTGTCAGATGAATAGCAGGCAAAGATATCCTCCCATTGCATAGGTTGCTTTCAATCTGTTGATTTTTCAATTGCCATGGGAAGTTTGTTAATTTGATGTAATCTGATTTTTCAGTTCTTGATTTTGTTCTCTGAGTTATTTGAGTCTTACTCAGGAAATCATTGTCTGTGTGAAAGTCTGATGGTATTTTCCCTGTGTTATCCTCTAATGTTTCAAAGCTTAAAGTTCTACATTTTTGACCCATCTGAAATTCGTTTTTGTTCAGGGTAAGAGACAGAAGTCCAGTTTCAATCTTCTATCTATGAGTATTCAGTTTTCCCAATACCGTTTATTGATGAGATTGTCTTTTTTCCAGTATGTGTTTTTGGTACCTTTGTCAATAGTCAGACGGATGAGAAGGTATGTTTATTCCTGAGTCTTGTATTACATTCCTTTGTTCAATATAATAAGCTAATGCCAGTCCATTTTTGTTATTATGGCTCTTATTGTACATTTTGAAATTAGGCATTGTGATGTCTCCAGCATTGCTTTTTTTGATTGGTATTGCTTTGGCTATTTAGGGTCTTTTTTGCTTCCATATGGATTCTACTATTGTTTTCCTAGTTCTTTGGAGAATTTAATTGGTATTTTGATGAGAATTACATTGAATTTGTAGATCACTTTTGGTAGTATAGCCATTTAATCAATATCATTTCTCCTAATCTATGAACTCAGAAGGCCTTTCCATGTTCTAGTGTCTTCTTCAGTTTCTCTCTTAAGTGTTTGGTAATTTTCATTGTTGAGGTATTTCACCTATTTGGTTAAGTTTATTCCTGGGTGTCATTTTTAGTTTTTGAAGCTATTGTAAATATGATTATTTTTCATGATTTCTTAGTGAATGCATTCCTACTACATAGGAAAGATAACAATTTTTTCTATGATTTTGTATTCTGCAAATTTGCTCTGTTTTTCAGGTTTCAGAGTCTGGTAGAGTTTTTTGGGTTTTCTTAGTATCATACCATCTACAAACAGGGATAATTCGACTTCCTTCATTACAATTTGTATCCTTTTTATTTCTTTTTCTTACTTAATAGCTCTCAATAGAATTTAAAGTACTATGTTGAATAAAGGTAGACAGAATGCACACCCTTGACTCATTCCTAATTTTAGAAGAAGTACTTTCATTTTTTTCTCTTCAGTATGATGTTGGTTTGAGGTTTGTTGTGTATAACCATTATTATGTTGACTAATGATTCTTCTGTACCTAGATTATTTTTCTTTCTTTCTTTCTTTCTTTTTTTTTTTTGGTACTGAGATTGAAATCAGGGGCACTCCACCACTGAGCCACATCCCCAGTCCTATTTTGTGTTTTATTTAGAGACAGGGTCTCACTGAGTTGCTTAGTGCCTTGCTGTTGCTGAGGCTGGCTTTGAACTCGTTTTTCCCTTGTCTCAGCCTCCCAAAGTGCTAGGATTACAGGCGTGTGCCACCACACCCGGTTCCTAGATTGTTTAGGGTTTTTATTGTAAAAGAATATTGAATTTTGTCAAAAACTTTTCTGCATCTATTGAGATGATCATGTGATTTTTATATTTGATGTTATTTATGTGCTATTACATTTATTGATTTGTATATATCAAACCAGTTTTGCATCTCTTAAGTGAATTCAACTTGATCATGCTGTATGATCTTTTAAATGTCTGGTATAAGTTGATTGGCAAATACTTTATTGAGAAATTTTACATTTATGTTCATAAAAGACATTGGTTTATATTATTATTTATTTTTTGTTGTGTCTTTATTAGGTTTTGGTAGAAAGGTAATACTGAATTCCTGGTATGATTTTGGAAGTTTTCCATCCATTTATATTTTATTGAGTAGTTTTAGGAGCATCATAATTAGCTTTTCTTTTTTCTTTTAAATGTCTGGTAAAATTCAGCAGTGAATATGTCCAGGCCTGAATTCTCTTTGTTGGAAGAACTATTATTATAAGTTCAATGTCTTTGTTATTGATCTGTTTAACTTTATCCTATCTTCTTGTTTATTAGGTCATATTTTTCCATTTCATATGGATTTTTCTATTATTGACATATAGTTTTTAAAATATCCCCTAGTGATTCTACATATTTGAGTGCTTTTTGTTGTAATATCATCTTTTTCATCTCTAATTTTATTTACTTGGGTCTCCACTTTCTTTTTGTTAGTTTAGGTAAGAATTTGTCACTCTTGCTAATCTTTTCAAAGATTCAACTCTTTGATTTATTAATCCTTTGTATTTTTTTTAGTGTCTGTTTCATTTATTTCTGATCCAATCTTTATTATTATTTCTTTCCTTCTACTGATATGGTGTTTGATTTGTTCTTGTTTATCTAAGACCTTGATATGTGTCATTAGATTATTTGATACCTGTATTTTTTTTAATGTGGACACTCATACCTATGAATTTTCTTCTTAGTACTGTGTGTAAGCATCCCATAGGTATAGTAGGTTTCATCCTAAATGCTTCAGTGATTTCCTGTTTATTCAAAAGTACATTATTCAATTTCTATGTATTTGTATAATTTTTGTAGTTTCTTTTGTTGATTTCTATTTTCATTCCATTATGATCTAATTAAGACATACAAAATTATTTTATTTTTATATTTATTAAAACTTACTTTACAGCTTAATATGTGACTTATTATTCTATGTGCTGATGAAGAGTGTGCATTCTGTATCTCTTTGATGGATTATTTTCTAGATGTCCATTATGTTCATTTGATCTATAGTATGATTTATATCTGGTGATTTTTGTTAATTTTGTGTCTTATTGATCTATTTGTTGGTGAGAACAGATGTTGAAGTCACCCATTTTTATTGTATTGGGGCACACTTTCCCTTTATGTTCTATGGTGGTTGTTTTACATAAGTGGATGCTCTGAAATTTGGTACATATATATTTACATTTGTTATATCTTCATGATTAATCATTCCCTTTATCAATATGCAGTGACATTGTCTTCTCTGACTGATTTTGGCTTGAAGTCTGTTTTTCAGATATGAGTATAGCTGCATGTGTTGTAGTCCATTTTCTTGGAATGCAATTTTCCATGTTTTCACTTTCAGTTTGTATTTGTCTTCCCTGATGAGGTAAATTTCTTTCAGACAGCATGTTGTTGGGTCCCGGTTTTTGATCTAATCAGCATACCTACCCCTTTTAATGGGAAAATTCAGGCTATTTACATTCAGGTTGTTTTTGAAAGGTATGTACTTGTTCCTGTCATTTTTATGTTTTCCTTCTGGTTGCTTAAATTTTCTATATTCTCTTCTTCCTTCATTTTTCTTCTAAAATATTTGATGGTTTAATGTATTGATCATGTTTGATTCTTTGCTAATTCTCATTTGCTTATATACTCTTCTAGTGAATTTTTAAAATTTCTCTTGCTGTTATGATTATATTTATTTCTTCCTCTTCTGGGTGTAGGATTCCCTTAAGCATCTTCTGTAATGCTTAATTGTCATGAATTCACTTAGTTTATATATATATATATTTAGTTCCATCAGTTCTGAAAGATAACTTTACAGAGTATAGCAATCCAAGTTAGCAGTGGTTTTCTTTTAACACTTGAAACATATCATTACGTGCTCTTCTGTCCTTCAGAGATTTGCCTGGGAAATCTGCACTATTCCAAGTTTTTCCTTTAAGTTTGATTTAGCACTTCTCTTGCAATTTTTAATATTAGTTGTTTTAATATTTTTGTTTATAGATGAATTTAATTCCAATTGGACTTCATAGTGTGGATTCCCTGTGCCATCTTTGACTTAAATTACTGGGTTTTAACATGAATACATTATCAGATCCTGAGGGACCCATTTTCTCTGTAAGTTGTGTAAGACTGGGTTCCTTCTAAAATTTCAGGCAAGTATGGTGCAGATAGCAAAGTATCTGGGGTTCACCCTCTGTACTTAATCCTCCTGTATTGTCAGCACTGTATGGTCTAAAAAAGCATGAGAACAACGTATGCTGAGGTACCTAATAGGTATAGTGTCCAAACAGTTGGCAAACAACAGTATCAACAAGTTAAAAGAAAGTATGAAGTAAATTAAAAAGTCACATCACAATAACATCACAAAAGAGTGGCAAAAAATAATATGGATAAATTAAAATTTAAAAAATAATGAAGGTAATATATATATATATATATATATATATATATATATATATATATATTTGGTACTAGGGATTGAACTAAGAGTCACTTGACCACTGAGCCACATCCCCAGCCATATTTTGTGTTTTATTTAGAGACAAGTTCTCACTGAATTGCTCAGCACCAATTCTCCTGTCTCAGCCTCCCAAAGTGCTGGGATTTACAGGCATAAAGGTAATATTAATAAATAGAGAGAAAAAATATACCAGGAGAGACTAAAAAAAGCAAAAGAAATGTGGGGGATATGGGGTAGAGAAAGAAGAGAAAGAGAAAAATACAATTAAATAATAAAAATTAAAATATGAGTAGGAAAAATGAGAAATGAAATAATAATAAAAGAATGTACAGAGGAGAAATTTAAAATGAGTAAATAATTCTTCCTAGTGAAGGTATACTGAGGTGCTTTTCTCTGGGTTCTCTAGGGTTGGAATCAATTGACCAAGTATAGTTGGAAGTAGTGAGTCATAGCTGCATCCTATTGTGTTTCTTCTCAGCTTACACTAAACCAGTTGGTGTAGAAAGCAGGCAGTGCCCCATGTTTCTAGCTGTGCAGGTTAAAGGAATGTTGTATACAGCAGGGTAGTATTCTTTCTAGAAGCCCTGGTGGAATGGCCACTGTTGGGGCTGCAGCAAGCCCTTCTCACTGACTGAGTTTTGGTGTTGCTTGAGCCACACCAGGAGGGGTACATTCAGCCCACGTTTCCAGGCCATATGGTAGGGACACGTCTAAGCCAGGCACATCCCCAGAATGTCTGTAAGAGTGGGGAGACCAATTTAACCGTGCAGTTCTGAGATGGAAATGTCAGTCACAGAACAGAGTGTTTTGCTAACCTTGTACCTGGTCTTCTTCAGATCTGGTCCCTGTGCAAAACCACCTGTGACTGATGTCACTTCTTTCATCACAGTGGTTAGGATCACTGATCACTGTTCCCTCCACTCCTCTGTCCACTACAGTCTGCACTTTCCACTTCCTAAACTGCTCAGAGGCTCTGTGTCAGACACTCCCCTAAGCCATGACTATCTCACATGGCCATCCTCTGCCCAGTTAATGCAGCAGGATATCCACCAGGGGCCTGAATTGTGATAATTCCAATTTTGTTAATCTCAAAAGTAGTTAACTCTTTAAAAATTTAATCCTTCTCAAAAGGTTCATGTTTCTAGCACTCTGAGAGCTTGCTGAATGTTGTAATAAATTTCTTCTTTACAGCTAGCTTGTGCAACAGGAGTCACTTTTAGACATTCTTCCTAAAATGGAATTAAAGCTTGTAAAAACTACAGATCTCTCCTGCAGTTAGGACTTCCAGTTGCTGTGATTTCAGGATTGTTTGCACTTTCTGGCTTACCTTATGCTTTCAGGGTTAGAGTCCCTACTCCAGGTGGGGAACAAAGGTTGCAGCTGAGAATTGCTTTGTACTTTTTTCTAGGTTGCCTTTCTGATTCTCTGCTCCTTGGGTTTCCATCACTATTTATCAGTTCCTAAAGTTCTTCTCTTCTTTGCCTTCTCAGAATATATTATTTCTTTTGTTGCTCTGACTTTTCTTTTCAAGAGTAACAAGAATGGAATTTCCATTCCACCATCTTGGTTCCTCTTCTCTTCATTCATTTTTTCTAGTGAATGGCTTTCTACTGTAGGAATATAGCACATTTTGTGTGTCCATTCGTGTGTTCATAACTTTTAGATTGTTCCTATCTTTCATAATTGTGAAGTGTAGTTATAAATATTATATGCAAATATTTGAATATCTGTTTTAACTTCTTTAGAGTATAGACCTAGGAGTGGAACTGCTAGTCCAAATGGTGGTAGATACAAAAAGCCAATTAGTTATTATGAAATGCTGAGGAGAATGTCTAATGTAGAATGATGGGTTATGGGATCTAATTTGGAGGTGAAGAAAATGTTATAGAATTAAATAGGTTCAAGCTAAACTTATGTTCAAGCATTTGGTTACATGTTCAGGTGTTTCAGGACTGGGAAATAATCAGGTTTCTGAAGCTAAAGAAGACAACACCTCAGAATGACAATGAAATCCTATATGCTTCATTAGACAAACAATAAAAAAAGTCTTATATGTTGGCCTAAATTTTGAGTTACCATTGATCTAGATGAATGGATAGCATACATATATTCATGAAAAACTGGTATAATAAATTATAGATATACATTAAATATGTTTAAAAATAGATCCCCAACATACATCCTTGTAGTACAAGTAAAGTTCTGGGAGAAATAAACAAAAACAACAAAATGCAACAACAAACCCCCACAAATCAGATTATAGAGTCTGAAGATATCTCAGCAAAAGTTTCAACTAAATAAGAAATATTCTTGAGAAAGGGAAGAAGCATCACAACACTATAGAATATAACATTCTAAAATATTAGCAACACCCATTACAAATGTCATCCAAAACTAACCCTGTTGCTTGCATACAGAATAAAATAATGCACTATAGCAATGGCTATAGATAGAAAAAACCCTGTGATAGTATTTCTTTGACTTCTTCACTTGATTCTTTAAAAAAGTATCCTATCATCAGGGATAAATTTAAGAAATTCAAGGTCAAGCATTGCCCTAAATGATATGTGGAATTATATTAAAACCCACATAAATACTACTTGGCCAAAAGGATACAACATCATTTTTCCTGCAGCATTAGGATCAGACAGAAGACTAAATTACCACAAACAGCAGTAAAGTTTAGGGGAGAAGATGCTGAAAGCTATAAATCAAGCTAGAATATATGGATGTAGAACATTAGACAAATGTAATAGATGACTCCAAAAAGAGATCCCACTGATTGTGCAAGGACAGAATTACACCTTGCTTTCTTTTAGAAAGGCAGTTATAAAGACTGGCATGGCAAAGTCTTAAGCCTAGAAAATGATGATATTCATTGCAATTAAGTGCTGGGCTTCATTCAGTGTGTGTGCAATGGCAAGTAATGACAAAGTTAACTAAGTGTGGAGTGATGTGGAAAGCATGACAAACTGCACAGCTTATTGTTTACAAGACCTACAGATATAGATGGTCAGAGCAATGCATCACATGACATCTATAATCTTCATACAAAAGAAATATTGTATGAAGATATGATGCTATTAAGCCAGTGGGTTAAAGAAATTGGTTAAATATAGGGATGGACAAAATGAAATGAGATGAAATATATGAGCCAAGTGTAGGAGTTCACAAGCCAGAATAAGAAGATAGAAAATAATTGTGATGCAAAGGGAAATTTTGTCAAATATACCAAGAAGCAATCTCTGGAGAGGAATAAAAATGATCACACATGACATTCTTATTAGACCTATGATTAAGCAATCGCTCCTAGCACCTGATCTTTGGATACTTGAAAGTGAACTCTATTCTAGAAGTAATTGGATTAAATTTGAGGAAAATATTTTATGGATATATCCAGTGAAATATGATCACAATAAATGATTTCTAACCCTAAATCCATCACAAAGTGGCATTGCCCACATCCCACGTGGATGACAAAGATGAAATTCCCTGACTGGCAAAAGACTAACTAAAAGAAGTAAGGTGACAAAAAAACAACAGAACATAGAAAATAGTTTCAAAACACGGAGGGTAGGACGAACCCACAGCTCGATGATCCCTCAGGCTTCTGGCAGATGACAAAAAAGCAAAAGGACAAAATGGCCCTCATGTGTGCTTTATTTATATTTGGGGACTTCAAAGACCTTCCAGCAACATTCTTCCCCAAGGTAGGAAGAAGGCCGAGTCTTGCAGTCATCATGTTGATTGACATCTTGGCAGGTCACACCCATCTCAGAGGGACTGCAGCTATAGAAGGTTAGCCCATGTTTAGTGCTGTGTGGGACTCTTGTGTGGTGGTCCACGCACAGCCCACTGATGGCTCTTTACAAAGTGGAGTCAGGAATTGTGAAAATCTTACCTCCCCAGATTAAAAGCAAAATGCTAATAATTTGACACAGAGTGTTAGAATGTACATCAAGCAATGAATATAACTGAAGGGGCAACCATGGTATTGAACAGACAACTTGGGACTACCAAGAGGAAATCTGGATTCTCCAAAGTTAGATTTTTCTCCTTTTATACCATTATCATTTTTGAAGAAATGAAGTACATGTAAATTGCAGCTCCCCCACCCCATTTAATATTTCTTATGGGTAAACATTTACCTGATGATATTAGCATCCTCTAGACACTAAACAGACTCATCAGGAAGATAATAATGGATACTATAATATATGCAAATTTAAGGATGGATAATTCCCCTGTAAAAAGGTAAGAACTAGATACAATACTTGGAATTCACCTCTTGGTTTTGATTATTAGAAAGACTAGACCAATTAGAATAACTTTCATATTGCTGAGTTAGTCATCTATATGATTCCAATAAGTGCCATGACATCCTATGGATAGAAAACATGCACTGTGGTCTGGTCCACAGGAATCACTAGCAAATCTAGATTGAATGGGGAATTCATTTAGCAGAGATGATCACAACATACCACTGCTTTTAGCAGCTTGATTGAGATAACATTTATGAATCCAAAGTTTATGCATTTAAAGTGAACAATTCAATGATTTACATGTATTTACTGTATGCAACCCTCCTCATTTAAAAATTTTAGATCATTTTTATCATCCCTGACAGAATATTGTCTCTGTGGCAGCTGTTGTGCATTACCCCTGCTATGTGTGTATTCCTTCCCCTGCTTCCAGCAAACACTACTTGACTGCCTGTCTCCATGGATTTTCTTTTTCTAGACATTTAAAATAAATGAGATCACACAGCATATTACTCTCTTTTCCATGGCTGTGACCAAAATACCTGACAAGAATAATTTGGGGGAGAAAAAGTTTATTTTGGCTCATGTTTTCAGAGCTTTGGTGCATGGTTGACCATTGTTCTGAGCTTGAGGTCAAGCAAAATATCAGTGTGTGGCAGAGGAAAACCACTCATTTCATGGTGGCTGCAAAGTAGAGAGAGGAGGAAGCCAGGGGGCCAGATATAGTTCCCAAGGGCACATCCCAAAGACCTTCTTTCTCCAGCCCCACCTGCCTACAGTAATCACCCAGAACATTAGTCCTTTCAAATTTTTAATCTATCAAATGTACTAATCCACTGATTTAGGTTTTGGCTCTCATTATTGAACATTATTTTACTTTGAAACATTCCTATATTCACAAGAGATTTTGGGGTCACATCATGTGCAAACTATAACATACAGCTTGTGACTTTGATGACTAGCCTTTTAAACAGCATAGTTTTTTCGGTGTCTATCCATGATGTGACATATAGCAGTACTTCATTTTTGTTACAGAAAAATATTCAATTGTAAGAGTATTTCACAATTTGCTTCCCTATTATCAGTTTAAAGGTTACATTTGAAGTTAGATGTTCTTCAGTGCCTTCTTAAAAATATCAGACAGTCAAATACCCTTTGATCATTATTAACCAAAGAAAAAATGCTCATCATAATATGCTGTAAGAAGATTTAAAGTTGAGACATCCTGCGGTGGGTTATGTTATGTGTAAATTGAAGTTTGTTCCTCTTGTTGAGGAGAACAGATAAATAAAAATTCACCAACTAAGTGGTGTTTGTGGGCAATTTCTTTTCATATTGCTTGTTTATAGACACCTCAAAGAAAAGTCTTTGTATATACCCTTAGATCATGTTGCTCAGAAATGCAGGTTGCCTCTCTAGGGGAAATAGATAGCTAACAATTAGGGGTGGAGTTGCTGGGAGTGTAGCTCAGTGGTAGAGCACTTGCCTAATATGTGCAAGGCCCCAAGTTTGATCCCAAGAACTGCAAAACAAAATAAGACCAAGAAGCAAAAATACAAAAAACAAAGTAATTAGGCATGGGGAGAGTAGACTTATTTCATTGTGTATCATTTTTCATATTTTGCATTTAATGCCATAAGCATCTACTATATTAAAAGCATTTATTCTTTTTTTGTGTGTGGTTATGGGGATTGAACCCAGAGCCTTGTGCATGTGAAGTAAGCACTCTATCAACTGAGCTATATCTCCAGCCCATAAGCATTTATTCTTGATCTGAAAAAATAAATTTGTTAAATATTTAAGCAAACTAAATTTAAAAAATTCCAGTACTGGTATTGAGAACTGAATGACCACTGCATAATATTTTGTTGTTGTTGTTTGTTGGTTCTTTTTAGGTATGCGTGACAGTAGAATGCATTTTGACATATTATATATACATGGAGTATAACTTATTCTAATTAGGATCCCACTCTTGCAGTTGTACATGATGTGAAATTTCCCTGGTCATGTATTTATATATGAATATAGTAATGTTATGCCTGATTCATTCTACTCTCTCTATGGTGACAACAAGCTTATTGGAACAACCTGGACTCTGAAATCAGAGATCAGGATGTACATCCCAATAGTGCTGAGTAGCATTAGACACTTTTTTTTTTCTTTTTTTGTGGTGCTGGGGATTGCACCCATGTCCTTGTGCATGAGAGGCAAGCACTCTACCAACTGAGCTATATCCCAGCCCTCATTAGACACTTTAAAAATTTTTATTTTTAATTGACAGATAAAATTATGTATTTAATTATATATATGACATAATATTTTGAAATATGTGTACGTTGTGAAATGGATAAAATCTATTGTACAATACTCTCTACTCTTGAAAAATGCTCAGACAGTAGATTTAAAGCATTCTTACTTTAGGAAAGTTTTTAATCTCTTTGAACCTCTCTTTATTTGCTATAAAATGGGGATAATGACTCCTACTATAGATAATTATTGTGAATCTTTAGTGTATGAATTATCATAGAATTATATCTATGATATAATCACTCAAATATTATTTCCAACCCCACTGTTAAAATGAACTGTTTATAGTCACTTGATCAGAAGGACTTAAATTTAGGGTTAACTAGAAACATATTTGAAGACAGTATGTGATATAGAAATACTCAATGAGTTTTTATGCCCAAGGGTAGGAAAACTATTCAGAGGTGAGTAATAACCAAGAAAATGAGTTAGAAATGGTGGCTAGCAAAGCTATCAGACCAAATTCTTCCTCTTGGAACTTTTGGGTTGTTTTGTATGTTACCTCAAACACTTCCTGTTTAGTGCTTATAATTATACACTAAAGAGAGTATGTAAAAAAACAGTAATACAATTCTCACAAAAGCTAGAAGACATATTTTCGACTGATGTTTGGTCTTCACCTGGATGAAAATTGCTACTAATTAGTGCTCTTAGATTGTGTGAACAATAAAACATTTCCCAGAGTCTCTTTGTGACCTGTTCTTGGGGTGATGGATCCCAGCAACATAAGACGAACTGTACAATCTATTTGTAAACGAGAGCAGTTAACATGAAGGAGGGAATTACAATGGGGCTTGGGATGGGTTCAATCTAGTTTGTGTTCAGACATGTACATAACTGAATTAAATGACGTGATTGCTTTGAAAACACTGGAATTCAATCAATGGATCAATTGATACATTTTAGTTTCAAATGGTAACTAGTAACAGCCCATGATTTTTCTTCTTCTTACTTTTCACTAAACACCCAAGATTTTAAACATTTAAAAATGAAAATAAGGTATAAATTCACAGTAAACAATTTCAAGCATATGAAAGTAATATTTCTTCATTTTAACAAACAAAAACTCACAATTATGAATTGAAAATCCATGTTTGGAAACATTACCACTGAGGAGAATTTAAAGTCCCAGCCTCTGTCTTTGCTGCTGCAGGTAGTGTTAGAGTTATTTCTTTCTATGCATGTGATGTGACTTGACTTACTTGTTTAAAGAGTCCCCAAACACAGAAGTAAATGTCTGAAAAGTGTATCACATAATAAGACATAATAAGAAGTGATGTACTAATTTTAAACAAAGTCATACTTGCAAAGTGACTTCTTGTGAAGTTAAACTGATTATCTGTCTTCTTTCTATGAGCAAACTCTATGGGCTACTCAGGAGACTTCTCTAGCTCTCCTACCATTTCATTCCTTCTGGAATTTGGTGTCTAGAGTTTATTAGAATCAGGTGTCTTAATGGAGAAAGAATTTGCTGTGTTGATTCCAACCAATGGTGTATGTGTAAAATGTGTACTGATTAGAGAGTAGGAATAGATTTGGAAAGAGGGAAGTAGAGATATTTGTCATTTCCATAAAATTAGACATTGCCATATCGGACATGGGCCCAGCTTGCTTGCACAAGTGTCACAGGCATGCTTTGCCATACTGACTCTTCCAATTGCCAGCAAGGAGATAGTGGATTTAAAATTCTGGGAAAGTCTATTTGGTTAACATTGGTCCATCAGCTATTATGTCAAACTTGAGTGGAATTGAGCCTACTCCAGGGAATTGCGATTGCAGTGAGTAGTCCCAATTATATTTAAATAGGAAAATGAAGCATTCTTTTGTTATCTTTTGTAGTCTCATTGACAGATCATCTTCAGGGCATAAAACCAGGAAAACTCCTTTGATCTTTATGAACCTACTTACTCAAGAATTCTAAGCGATCAAGAGGGATAAACAAAAAGTTATTGAATGTTTGTGTAAAGAGTCTAATACTGATATCCACAGAAGCACAGGAGCTGAGAGCTGTCCTTGACCAACAGTGAGAAAATGAGACTTCAGTCTTATCATCTTAGGTCGCTGAATTCTGTCAACAGCCACAGAGTTTGTAAGGGAATTCTGAGCTCCAGGAGAATGAATCTAACATGAATTTCCTATGTACATATATGAATATACCACAGTCTATCTCCACATCATGTACATCCATGAGACTGGGATTCTAAGTAGAACAAGACATACTTCATGTTTGTATAAAGATGTCAAAACATACTATAGTGTATAACTAAAAATAACAAAAATTTAAAAAATAAAATAATTTAAAAAGAGAATTCTCAGCTTAAAAAAAAATCCACAACCTAAAACACACTTTGACTGTTTTCTTGTGAGACTTGGAGAAGAAAACTCATCTAATCAGTGCCTAAATTCATGACCTATAGAAATTGCATGTATTGTTTTAAGCTGTCATGTTCTTGGTAACTTCTTATTCAGCAATAGGAACTAATATACTCTCTAAGTAGTGTATATTGAATGATCACCAAATAGTCATATTTTAAGATTGTTAGGAGGATGACCTATGGTTATTCTACTTAACATAATTGTCCTAGTCCTAAGCAACACAGCACTAGTATGTCCAGGAATGAATACTAAACATTGAATACTAAGCATTTATTGCATCTACGGAAATCAGAAGCACATGTCAAAGGATAAGTTTAGCCACCTTGCAAGGGAAGTTAGCAAAAATCTGAATATGAAAAATCTGAATATATCTTGCACAATGCCATGAAGAATGAAGACTGTCCAGTGTCTGGTACCATATTCAGAAGAAAGGGGCATAGCAGAGGAAGAAACAACAGTGAGAATACTTTTTAAATTTTTATTTAACTTAAATGAAAGAATATTTATTTCATAGAGAATATTTTAGGTAAAAATGATTAAACTTGAGAAGAGTTAGAGATACATTTGAGAAAAATTGTGTATTCTAGTGTTGTTGGATAAAATGTTCTCTATGTTAGGATTCAGTGGTTTACAGTATTTACAGAGTTTTCAATTTCTTCCTAGAGTCTAGCTGCTGTACAGATTATTGAAAATGGGATCTTTAAAGATACAGCTATTGTTTTATGATTGTTTGTTTCAACCTTCAAGTATGTCTTTGTGTGTCTCCTATGTTCTGGGAGTTTGTTTAATGCACATGTTTATTATTCCTATGTTTTCTTGATGGATTGACCATTTTATCAACATTTAATGTCCTTGGTCTCTTATAACAATATTTGGTTTAAAGTTTATTTTTCTTCTGGTATTAGTATACTGATCTCAGATTTCTTTTGATTACATTTTGCATGGAGTATACTTTTCTATCCTTTCATTTTCAACCAATACATATCTCTCAAGACTCCTGCAAACAATATGTCGTCAGATCTCAGTTTTAAACCCATGATGGCCACTTCTGCCTTCTAATTGAATGTAATTACTGATGAGAAGCTCTCTCCGTTTTGCTAATTTGTTTGCTCTGTGACATATATTTTTCATTCCTCTATTACTTTATTATTGCTTTCTTTAGCTTTTAATGATTGTTTTTCTAGGGTACCATTTTGACTCTCTTCCGATTTCCTTGACTGTATTTCTAAAATTTATTTTCTAGATATTTGCTCTGGGAATTGCAATCAACATCATCAATCTATGCAATCTGGTTTCAGTTTATATTAACTTTAGTTAAATAGTATGTAAAACCTTGCCAGTATATAGCTCCATCTTTCTTTATATTATTCTTATCTGCAATATGTCTTTCTACCTACAATAACTAGAATGATTTGTGAGAAGGTTGGACCAACTTTGTTTTTCATTAAAAAATGGAGAATGGATTTGTTTAAAATAATAGTAGTTTGTTCCAGAATATAATAATAACAACAAAAATAAATAAATAAATATAAAAGAACTAGAGAAGATAACTTGAAGAAAATTTCAAATTTCTAGCACTTATTTGCATAGTTTTATACATCAGCCTGAAAATCTACTCTCAAACATCTTTAAAAATATTTTCAGAGTTTGTTTAACTGTTTCAATTTATATACTTTACAGGAAGACCCCAGAGATTCGTTTCCATTCTTTCCACAAAATATTTTCATTAGTGTACAAAGAATCAAACACTTGTGAAATATTTCTATATTGTAAATATGTGGAACTTGGCGGCACATATTTTATACTATTCTATTATGTTATTGATTAACAAAATAAATTGGTAAGTTGTTCAGTCTTGTAAACACATGTCTTTGTTTTCCTACAATGCTTACATAAAAGACTTTGCTATGTGATTCAAGCTGAAATTTGTTATATAAAAGTATTGCTGAGCCCTTGGGAATGGCTGTACCAGGAACTCTGAACTATTAGAATTTCAAACTACAAACCACATAGTAAAGGAAACTAGGCTTAATTTGCTTAAAAAATATTGAAACAAATATCAGTAAGGATTTTCATGTAGTGGCAGAGGTACTTCATGAAATCAGATGTCTAACCCTAAATTCAAAAAAAAAAAAAGAACAGAACATCCCCCTTGAGATAAATTTAATTGTTATTTGCTTGGAGTATTGCATTCTTCTAGCAACTCCTTGAGATAGGACTTACATGCCCTAATATTTCTACATTGTAAATGGAGAGGCTGATACTTGTAGCGAGTGTGGAATTTTCCAAACATTCCACATTCAGCTTTGGAATAGTTTCACATTCATCCCTAAATTGCCTTTTTCCCATCACACCCACACCTGAACTCAATCACTAACTTACTTTCTATGCCTTTAGATGAGTCTTTTTCTTGATATTCTTTATAAATGCAGTAATACAGTTTGGCCTTTTGTGTTTGGCTTTTCTCAATGTTTTCAAGGTTCATCCAGGTTCTGTTACGTATCAATAACAACAACCCTTCTATTATTGAACAGTAATCTATTATGTGGATAGGATATTTGGCTAGGTCATGGACATTGATTGTTTCTACTTTTTTTTTGCCATGAACATTCACTCACAAGACTTAGTGTAGAGTCATATTTTCACTTTTGTTGGATAAATACCCAGGAATAGAAATACTGGATAATATTATATATTCAACTTTTTAAGAAACTGCCAAACAGTTTGTTGATGTAGGAATAGCATTTACAGTCCTGCCAGTATTGTAAGGTTGAAGTCTCCACATGATTATCAACACTTAGGATTGTTGATCAGTTTAATTAAAATCATTTTAGTTTGTGCGTAATGGTGTCTCTTTTAGTTTTATTTTACATTTCCTTAATGATTAATGATATTGAGTCTAGAAAGACAAAGTAACGAGATTAGTAAAAGCAATCTTGAAAAATGAAGGATAAATTTGGCTGAAACACATTTTGCAATTGCAATTTCAAAACTTACTAACTACAGAAATAAAGTCAGCAATGATACCAATAGAAGGCAAGACAGAATGATCAATGGAAGAGTGGAAAGTCTACATATATACCCAGGTTACATATGCCAATTGATTTTCAGAAAGTTTCAAAAGCAATTCAATGGTGCTGGAACATTTGGAAATCAATAAGCAAAATCAATAGATGAATAAATACACAAATAACGATGTAGTTTTCACATCTTATTGGCAATTAACTAAAAATAGATTATTGGTCTACATGTAAATTGAAAAGTTGTAAAACCTTTACAACAAAATATAGGTACCACTGTTTGTAACCTAAATGCAGTTCTTTAGTTCTCAGATATTTCCCCCAAATATGTAGCTGATGAACAAAAATTTGCATACTAACATTAAAAATTTTCAAAATATTTTGTTCTGTGAGATATTCTATTAAGAAAATGAAAAGGCAAGTCAGACACTGGGAGAAATTATTTAACAATCACACCTTGGCTAAGGGAATTTTCTAAAGTGTATAAATACTTTAAACTCCAAAGCAAATAATCAAAATTCAACCATAATATTGTCTTAAAAATTTGAAGTGACACTTCAACAAAGATAGAAAATGAAAACATGATTCAACATGATTAACCGTTTGAAAAATGCGACCAAGAATCATGACCATATAGCACTGCACACTTTTTAGAGTGGCAAAAAAATGCATAGACAACTAAGGACTTCAAATGCTGAGGAGGATGCTGAGAAACTGTACCACTAATACATTGCCGATGAGATTATAAAATGATACAGACACTCTGGAAAATATTTGTCTGTTTTCTTATAAAATGAAACTAAAGTAAGTTTACTATGCAACACAGAAATCACACTCTTGGGCATCTATTGCAGAGAAATGAAAACATATGTTCGCTTGAAAACCTGTAGCAGATTTGTTTTTTGTTGTTGTTGTTTTTTTTTGTTTTTGGTAATTGTCAAAAATTGCAAACAACCCAAAATCATTCAATGGCACAATGAATGAAGAAATTATGGTAGCTTCATACAATGGAATACCACTTAGCAATAAAAAGAAAAAAAATCTACCAATGCTCTCAACAACTTTTATGTATCTCCAACGAATTACTTTCAGCAAGAAAAGGCAATACCAAAAAGTTATATATCTTCTGATTCTATTTCTACATTATTCTCAAAATATGTATATATAAATAATAGAGAACAGATGAGTGATCTTCAGGGATTAGGGGTGGGAAGTAAGAAAGATCTGACTCTAAAAGGAAAGCAGGAGAATTACTTTGTGGTGATTGAACAGATTTCTGTATTTACTATGAAGGTGTTTATGTGATTGTATGCATGTCATGAAATTTCATAGAACTATACAAGCACACAGAAAAAGCGAAGTCATAAAAAACTAGTAAACTCTGAGAAAAGTGTGTTGTCTTATGAATTATGTTATGCCATTATATTTCTCAATTTTGATAAGATATTAAAATATGTAAAATGTTACTTCTAGGGATAAGTTCACATAATTTCTTAGTACTACTTTTGCATCTTCTTGTGAGTCTACATTTAAAAAGAATAAAAATTTAAAAGAAGGAAAAAACATGTCAAGATTTTAGGAATAATTTCTTCCAGAGGTAAGTTAATGTGTCAAAGTGGATGGATTGGTATGTGGATCTCAAAATTTATGTATAAATGATTTTTTTTACAATAAGAATGAATAAGTGGAAGAAAACCAGGTGCCTTGGTTAATTATAAATGATAATAATTGCAGTTTTAAGCTAGTGTGTTTTGAGACTAATTTTTAGGAATTTCTTTGAATTTAAACTCTTAGCAGTCTCTATTCTTTGCAGCTGCTCCCAAACCAGTGTTAAGAGAAGTTCAGGATTTCATTGTGAAATCTCTCCAAGTTAGATGATTTTCTAGGAAATGCCAGAATTCAGTAGGTAATACCATCTCAGTGGAGGAAAGATGAGAAAAGAGGCTTTTTCTCAAAAGCCTTGGGATTTTAGCCTATCAATCATACAACTGATTTTTATTCACCTTTTCAATTACCAAACATTATTTCCTCTTCCCTAGGGTGAGTTCTTCTCAAAAGTGACACTTCCAAACTTTTCCTGAATAACTAATTGGACAAAAAAGTGGAGAGAAGTGACCCTCTGTATTGTTTCAGGGAGGGGAGGGCAAACTTACTGCAGTTTATAGCCAGGAATTTTTAAGATTGTCCCATGCCTGCTTTATACAAAGCTCATTTTAGTTTTAAAATAATGAGAAACACATTTCTACATTTCTAGATCCATACAGAAAACAGTTTGGCAATCGAAACTAGTAAGTACAATGTCACATTTTCCTCCAGTTCTCAATAGCTCTGTTGCCATAGTGGGGTGAGTGTGTGTTCATGCACACACATGTGCATGATTACTCAGGGTTAATGGTGATTATTAGGTCACAGATGCTGGAGCCTGGGGCTGGGCTATACACAGGAAAGACTGCTTTTTCCTAGGCTTATTATTGCAGGAGCCTATGGGCGTGTCTTTCCTTCTAGAGCCTGAACCAATTTCCCTATCTCTCCCATCACGTTTGGTCTGGTTCTTAGTGGGAGACTAGATTATGTTGTACAGAGTTTTAGAAACATTATCTTAAAAGAGAGATCAAGAGAACATTTGAAAGAGAAGTCTTCAACAAATCTGTTGTTCCACTGTAAAACATCCTCCGTAATAAGGGCCCTGCCAGTGAGAAGACTGGCTCTCTGCATTGTGCATTCCTGAATTTGCTTACTGAGAACTGGAAACCCCAAGTCTACGCAGCAAAACCAGAGTAGGTCTACTCGATTTGATCCAGTGGGGCAGCTTTGTTCTTTGTTAAGGATTTTCTCTGGAGATAGCTGCAGCTGGGGGTCCCCTATAGAAATCGTTCTAAATCCAGATTCAATGCGTGGATTTTCTATAACTGCTAAAATTGCCAACCCATAGTCCTTTTTCTAATAGGTGTGAAGCTGCAGGTTCTCAGACAGATGGTGTTTCTGTCATAAACTCATGAAGGGACATGAAGCCCTCACCAGTTGAAAGCACTTTATTTTCATAAACTGCCTCAAATGCATTTGAATGCAGTTTAGCAAAGGATGCCCTTTTGTTCAGCTGAGGACCACCTCTGTCACTAAGCTCAAAAAAGACTAAATGTAACTTCTTGGATCATTTCCCTTCTAACCATGTTTTTATATTGGCCAGAAAATTTAACTTGAAGGAAAAAAATGTCCAAGTCAATAAAGTGACATTTCTTGCTAAAAATTTGAGCAGAAGTTACTCTTTTTTCCTTTGCATTATAAACCTAAAGTGTCAAGGGAAACAGGAAAAAAAAAAAAGCAGGAAAAAATTGTAGTTCAATAAAAGAAGGGGAAAATGCTCCAATCTTGAGCTACCTTTTGGGTGGGGAAGCTGAGTGTGATTGAGACCTCTATAGATGGACTATAAAAAATACATTTATATCTTCCCTGATTAACAAACTATTTCTGTTTTGGAAACCAAGTTGGAGTGTGTTGGGGCATTGCTGAGTGTGTGTTATTCTGCTTTGATGCTGCAATGGGAAAGGAAGCCTTAAATGAGGATGTCTGTAGTTAGGGATCTGTTAGAAAAGCAAGCTGTGGGCTCCAGCATGAAACAGTATTAGAGAAAAATATGGGTGGCAATTGGTTCTGCAGCTAATGATGCTGGTCAGGTAGAGAGAGAAATGTAAAATCACTATGTGAAAGACAAACATTGTAAACCTTGCTGCTGGCACACACCTGTTTAATTAACCTGGAAAAAAGATGTAGCTGATACTAGCAAGAAATTTCACAGAGTGCACTAACTGGTTTAGAAGATGCATCTGAGATGCTCATGGATAAATTCTCTTTCTCTTATCCACCCTCAATGATAGACATATAGTAGAAGCCCTAAAAGAACAAACTTCATCCAACAAAGAGAATTGTAATGGGGCCCTTATGAAGATACTGTAAGAGGAACATAAAGAATAGGATGAAATATAACAAACATTTCTATTTCCAGTGACAAGAAAGACACTCAGAACTCCCACATTAGCATCTAGCAATTCTAGGTATTATGACACAATCAATATTTAAAGCAATAGATCCTAAGAGAGAAGTAAATACCTAGGTGTCAGAAAGGCTATGCCATCCCTGAAGATAATAAGCTTAAATGCTACTACATAGATTCTAACAACAAAATGAATCAGAAGAGGAGATAGAGGAGCTTCAGTATCCACACAGCCTAACAAGATAGTTAAATATACTTAAAATAAGGGTATCAAAGGAAGAGAATATAGAGAAAAAGGACAGGCATGTTTAAAGAGAAAGTGGCTGATCATACCCAACTGAGAAAACACTGTTAATGCTGAACAGGTTTAGTAAAAAAGTAATCTGCAGCTAGAAACACCACAGAAAACTGGTAGACCACGATAGACAATAAAAATCTTTAAAAAAATCCATAATCTTATAGAACAGAAAAGCCAACAAAACACGATTATATTCTTCCCAAAGGCATATAACACCAGAGAATAATATAATATTTTTCAAGTGTTGATGAAAAATGATGGCCATACAGACATTTATGCCCACCTAAAATATGAATTAAAGAGAGAAAGTGGAAAAAGGCATTCCAAATTTTTAAATAATTTACAGTCTCACTCAGACCTTGCCCAATATTATATTTTTACTGCATTCAGCATTCATTCTAATTCTTTCTTTGTGTATGCATGTATAAAACATGTTTGCAAAGGTGAAATCCATTTCCCCCAAATCAATTGCAGCTAGGATTTTGGATGTGATACAGGTTGTACCAGTAGATGCACACACCCAAAGTTTACAAGGCAGAAAAAAGGTGGGGGCCCTCTGCCATTTTGGAGGCATTAGACCTTCAAAGCACCAAAGTCTGAAGGGACCAGACATCCACCCTTCCTCACAAGCTCCTTATTGTGGAAGTAGACAGTGGCAAAGCCCATTTCCTGATGTCTGGATTGTGGTAGTCTCAGTGTGTGCTAAAAATAAAGATAGTTCTTTTCCTTATCACAGCTTGTTGAGATTCTGTTAGCCAATGGTATGTACATTCCAATTATTTCATAAGATCCTAGAGTTCTGTGATAATACAAATTCAGGACTGATAGTCACAACAAACAATTATGAGATTAGATCTGTAATAAAAAGAAAATCACTCTTAATCCAATTGTTACAAACTTGGAGAACTCGCTTTGTTTCTCTAGGCCAAGCATTATTTAACTTGTCAACAAATCAATAACCAAATATCTACAAATGAGGATGCGATTGATCTGGAATATACGCCATGTTTGTGTCCCAAAGTGTGCCCCTTGTAGTTAAGTCTGCCAACGTGAACTCAAAGTACTTTCTGGGATTAGATGCTAAATTTCAATGGCTCTGAGGCATCATATTACAAAGCTACTTTGACAATTTTCTGATTTTCTTGTTCTACTGTCAAAGTAATTTGTGTTATTCTACCTGCTGAAACCAAACATTGAAAGTGTATGTCTCTTTTGAACTTCTGAAACAACTATCATTCTTAAGTTGCCTGAGGATGCTCATAAAAGGTAACATATTGCCAAATTATAAACTGAGAAAGAATATCATAAAAATGAAAATAGTGCTGCTCCTTTTCCTTTATTTTATACCTTCCTTCAGCCATTTCATGCACAAGAGAAATAAAGCCCTTTAGAATGAAAAGGCAAATTGTACCACTTTTTACTATATATATATATAGTTTTTTGCTGCAAAATTATATACCATTAATCTTTCTTTTGGTTATTGACATTTCTTTATGATGTCAATCATAATGGATCTTCAGCTATAATTACTATTCATAATCTTGAGTAGAGGAAAGATTCACTTCTGGAAAATCACTATCATTATTCCAATATTAAATCATTCTGCACAAAAATACCAATGGGGGGGCTGAGGTTGTGGCTCAGTGGCAGAGCGCTTGCCTCATACATGTGAGGCACTGAGTTCAATCCTCAGCACCACATAAAATAAATAAACAAAATAAAGATATTGTGTCCATCTTTAGCTAAAAAATATTTTAAAAATACCAATGGGCAGTTTTATGAGATTTGTTCTTTGCCCTGCTCTGCAATCTCTTCCTCTAAACTATCCGTGATCTAACCTAGGATGTGGTGGAAGCACCCAGGAATAATTCCCCACCACTTCTTTCCTGACATCAAAGAGATTGAATAAATGGTCCTTAGGAGACTGAAGCTATCCTAAAGTCAGTCTTTTATGCGTGTGTGTGTAACCTTCCTGGGTCAGTTTGGTTAAGACTAGGATCTGAAGGTTGGATCTAACATCTGTCTGAGGAACACTTTCAGCTCCAGAAAGCTGACTGCTGAGTTCCAGTGGATAAAAGATAGAGGAGGAATAGAAGTCCTTTGGAATATTTGCTAATAATTTAGTTTGTGATAATCATTTGTTATGAAATGTTATAAATGGTGGTTGGTTGAACTTCACCAGAGGAAAACAAAGTGGATAGTACATCAATTCTATTCTTGAAAAGTCCTAAATAATTTTGTCCACTTTTCTAGAAAAGTGTGTGTCCAGGATTTTAACTAAAGTTTGCCTATGTTGAATAAGGAAACCTTTACATATGCAGAGTCAGTATTGACCATCTTCTGTAATAAGTAGGCCTTCTATTTCTTCCATTTTATCTTTGTCAGTCCTACCACCACCACCAACAAGGACAAGAAAAGACTGAAATTTTTAAAAACGTAAGTAACACAAAACTTCCCATAACCAGGAAGTAATGAAGCTGGAACACACAGAGTGTGCACCAAACACTGTGCCTGTCACTGATGACTGGTGACCTTTTTCTGTGTGCCTGTATTGGAAGGATTCTCACCCTGGGGGCTCTGGGCTTCTGCCACCTCTTAAAACATGCATGGGGCTTCTGACTTGTCTTTTTCCTGCTCTCATTTCTCATATCCACAGAAGAAAAGAGGAGCAAACAAATAAAAATACACAAAATTGAAATGATTTTGACCAAATAATATATAAAAATAAATTTATTCACAGTAATAAACAAAAATGAATAAATAAGAATCATATTTATTTTTACTTGTCTGGAAGCTTGGCACTTTATTTAATAAGTGAAAACATAAAAATGTGTATATTCATTTATTTTGCTTTTGTTTGGGTGTTAGAAATTAGTAAAGGCTTTAAGGATAGAAATTTTAAACTGCCTTGTAAGAAAAATAATAATTGGAAAAACCATATAATTCTACCTCCTATTTCCCTTACTGGAGTTTCTCTCTTATAGAAATAATAAAAATGTAAACATATTTATCATGATATTCATCAAAGTATTATTTATGATGTATAATAAATAAATTTCCAAACTGCATCAAGAATGAAGCTGAAATTATTAACTGTTGATTGAATATTACAAATCTAGTAAAAATAATGTTTAAAAAGAAGAATAAATGACATGGAAAATTGATAGCTATAATCTCAAGTGAAACATGCAAATTATGGATACAGTGATTTCTAAGTTTGCATGAAGAAAATAATGCATAATGAAAATACTGGAGGGAAACACATCAAAATCTCATTTGATTTAGCCTTTGGGTGGAGGATTGTTGATTTGTTTTGTTGTGGGTGTCTTTTTTCTACAGGGAGCATGCATTAACTTTATAAAATAAGTTTATTTAATGATTGATGAAATAATCAACATAGTATTCAAATCCCTTACTTTATGAGCCACTATACACAGATATTAAACACATTATGACAATGTCAACCTCAATAGATCTATAATTAAAGGTCTAAGTGGGAGCAGTGCTTTCTAAGCATCAAGATGGTTCTTAATCCATGATGCAGATATTGCCAGGAACCATTGGATCAGATATATTGAATCAGAAATTTCTGGAGAGAGTCCTTGAATGAGTGGTTGCACAGTGTTTTTCAGTAATACTATTGTGCAGGGGTGTTGAAAGTATTGGATTAGCATTGAAAGTATTGGTTGAAGAGCAGGAATTCCTAATTAAAGGGCATTAAAAATATTAAAGTATACAGTGAAAAGTCAAAATCCTGAAAGCCTGCAAAGGTGTTCAAGAGGCTCATCTGAAACATGGCACAATTCTATAGGGTTAAGAGCAATTATGAAAGTTATATTGTGGAATTATAATTTTCAGGGCAGAGGAAGTCTGAGAATTGTAGCAAGGAAGGGATCACACTGATCCTTGCAGATGCTATGTGAATAAAGTGTTTTACAGAATGTTAAATAAAATGAAATAGTGTTGCTTCAAAATTAAAGAATTAATGATATGGGTTCTATAGAAATTCTCATGCATTTCCACCTTCTGCGATCCTAGCTTATTGCCTTTTTAATTATGTGGTAAGGATAATAATATGTGCTTACCGATTTTGCTGTTCCTCTCCTCCTGGGAACATAGGAAGATCTCCCAGCCCCCTTGACAGATGGTGAGAGTCATGTTTCTACTTCTGTCGAAAAGGCTTTGAGTTAAACAGCTTTGTGTTACTTAAATTCAGAGGTAATTAAAAGCAAAAGCAAATGTTTTATCCCCTAGCTCTTCTTGTTTTGCTGCAGCAAACAGAGAACTACATGTTGAGGTGGTGTCATGGAAAGATTGAGGACTGTTCATTCACCTCAGTCCCTGAGTAATTAAGAAGAACATTCTCTATCAACTCGTATTGGAGATTATTATAATTTGGATCTGGAATGTCCCCCAAAGGCTCATGTGTTAAAATCTTGATCACAAATGTAGAGATGTTCTCAGGTGGGGCTTTGGGGAATTGATTGCATCATGAGGGCTTTGACCTTATCAACGGATCAATCCACTGATATTAATAATTTGATGTCATTATTGGGAAGTGATGGAAACCATAAGAAATGGAGTCTATTTAGAGGAAGTAGAGCACTGAAGTATGCCATGGAAGGGCATATCTTGGCCCTGGTCCCTTCTTCTCTCTTTCTGCTCTCCAGCTGCCATGAGCTGAACATATTTCCTCTACCATGCCCTTCTGCCAGGATGTTCAGGCTCCCTGCAGACCCAAAGCAGTCAAGTCAGCTGATCATGGACTAAATCCTCTGAAACCATGCCCCAAAATAAATTTTTCCTCCTCTCAGTTATTTTTCTCAGGTACTTTCGACACAATAACAAAAATCTGACTAACACGGATAGGTAGTATATGCATAAAATAAGCCTTTGGTATGTTGTCCATAAAATATCTGCATTGATTTGTTACTACAACATACTTTCAGGTCCCCTGGAAAAAAGGCCAGTATTACCAACTTAGACACATCTTGGTAAATTGTAAAATCTCAGTGCTATTTCCACTGTTGATAACATTTTTCCAGTTATTTTAAATTTATTCAAGATGAATGAAGAAGAATCTGCGTGAATGTCCATTACCTTGTACAGTTATAAAAGTCAGCTGACTCGACTGCTTTGGGTCTGCATGGAGCCTGAACATCCTGGCAGAAGGGCATGGTAGAGGAAAGATGCTCAAATTCTGATCAAATGTGCTTAAGCTAATATATTGCTTAACTGATAATAGCGAAGCAGCATTGACTGAGATCTGGTCATCATGTTAATCAGAAATGAAATGTGCCAAATAAATCATTATTTCCAATGAGAATCACATGCTCAATGTTCAAAAACATTGTGATATTCAGGAAGAAACAGTTATAACTGGTTAATCACAAAATTCAAGGAATAATCAAAAGAATAAAAGGCAATTACATGAAACCTTTTGAAAGGAAGATCTGATATGTCATGGTTAAATAGCCTTCACTTCTGAGGAAAAGCACAAAATCAGTCCAATTTCTTGGAGACAGGTTTTTTGAATCAAAACCTAGGTTTAGAGTAATCTTTTTAAACCATCATTACAATTTCATCATGCGGTTTAGCTGAGATTGCTTTTCCTTTTTTAATATAAAAATTCATAATCCTTTACCTAATAAAATGATTATCTACGGGAAGCTTTTGGTTCCTGATTGTCTTTCTTGCATTCACAGGAAGTAGAGGCCAGTGGAGGACTGCAGGTCTCCTGGGCATCTTCTTGGCATCCCCTCTCTTGATCTCTCATATCTCCATTCAACACACTTGATGCCACTGTTTCCAAATTAGAAATCTCATTTCCAAACTTCAGTGACTCATGGAAGAAAGGCTTGTATACCTAATTTTACGAAATGATTTCCAGGCAATTTCATAAAGAGTAGAGTATAGGAAAAGCAAAACAATGTGAATTTCAAATAGTAAGAATTGGACTTCAGTTTTAGTTTTTGCTGGGGACTAAAATAGTCATCTGCAGCCCGTCATACAGTTCTCTGAGTGATCAAGTACATTCCAAAGGATGTTTCAGATGAAACCCAGAATCACGAGATACTATTACAAGCATCTGTTTCCAGAACTTCGACCATCAATAGTCAATGGTTATGCTGGCTTTCAAGATCCCTGGGCACTGTAATCATCTGGTACTCATGCAAGACTTCCTAGCTTTCATTTCCATTAGTGCTGATTTGAGAGAGATTTCCACAGCCAATTTAATGACTGCTTGTGAACATCATGCATATAGTTTTTAAACAAGAATCCTCCATTATCCTTATATTAATACTTTTTACTTTAGGATTTGGATACTCAGGAATAAATGATGTCCCAAGGGCAAGGATTGTGTATTACTATTCAACAATAAACTTGTATGAATGCCCCTCAGAATTAGATGCATCTGCACAATTGTTGGTGAAAAGAAAAAGTGAATTTACTCAACAAAATTTCTCATTACTGAAGCTGCTTGAATACACACACATTCAGTACATTCCAACGCAACCTAAGATATTATTGACATTAGGAAAAGACTTATGGTGAGTTTATGGTGATTTATTCAACATTGTTAATTTAAAATTGAACACTTCATTTGCATTAAACAGTGCACCATTTTCTGGAGGGACATTGTCAATCCATCTTTGTGAAGTGGGAGTGATTAGAAGACATTTAACACTTTGTAGGGAATTGTGTACATGAGCACAAGAATGACCCATGGATGATTCCAACCATGCCTAATAAAACCTTCTTTACATCAGAAATACATGGTTGATGAGACTGTTTATTGCAAAGACAATGCATGAGATAAAAAATGGGAAATTTTCAAAATTTTAGACACACTTAATGCTAATGATTTGAGCTTTTACTGGGAACTGTGATAAAGAATCTCTCCATATAAAGCCACTATAATTTCCAGAAAAAAGAACAGCCTTAACGCTTTTATTCATGATTTAAACCCTATTTGTTTTTATTTGTGAACTTTTATGCATTCCAAGTGTTATAGTATGATTTGTATGAAATGCTTATTATTGCTCTAAAAGTATTAAACCATAGACCTTAAATTTGTGCCTTTTTAAAAGTGATGGGTGAAAACATGGACTTAATTTATATTTCCTTATTGTGGTATCTAATGGTTTTTTCATGGTGCCTCATGTTTATATAAATGGGAAACAGTCAGTCTTTTCTGAAACTAAGTGAACTGTGATGTGATCTAGTTCTTTTTTCAACAAGGTCAAACTTTGGTAATTAAAATTTATGGCAAATAATTTCCTTACGTGACATGAGATAACCCCACACACCCCTCCAAAGTTTTAACACAAAGAGAGAGAAAATAGTCTCTGACATCCAGGTGGAGTTTCATGGTGCTAATATGTGACTTTGATGAATCAGGACAAAAACAAGATCACTCTGTAATCTTGTCTGAACACACAGAAACACAGAAAAAACAACAACCAAAAAACCCCCACAATTATCCAAATGTGTAAGTTTTGAGGACATGGAGACAAAGGTACACTCCTACATTGTTGATGAGGCTGCAAATTAGTACAATCATGCTGGAAAAAAGTATGGAGATTCTTGAAAAAACTAGAAATGGAGACATCAGATGACCAGTTATCCCACTCCTTGGTATATATCCAAAAGATCTAAAACCAGCATACTATAGGGATGCAGACACATCAATGTTTATAGCAGCACAACTTACAATAGCTAAGATATGGAACCAACCAAGTTGTCCTTCAATGGATGAATGGATAAAGTAAATGGATAAAGTAAATACTACACGATGGAGTATTACTCAGCCATAAAGAAGAATTAAATTATGACATTGCCAATAAAAGTGGAACTGGAGACTATCATGCTAAGGTAAATAAACCAGACATAAAAAGTCAAATGTTTAAAGTTTTTCTGATATGTAGCAGCTAGTTCAAAACAAGATAAAAAAAAAAAAAAAAGAAAAAATGTGTGTGGGGGTGTTGGTCAGGAATTCCATCAAAACAGAAGAAAGATCAGTGGAGTAATTGAAGGGGATTGACGGGGAGGGAGGGTAGACAGGGTAAAGCAAGAACAGTAAAATGAATCTGACCTAACTTTCCTAATTACATATATGAATATACCACAGAGAATCCCACCATTGTATATATCCTCAAGACAATAATGAAACAAAAGAAACTATAAGTAAATAGCAGAAAGATCAGTACACTAGAGGGAAGGGACCATGGGGAGGGAGGAGGAAACGGAAAGCGGAAATATGGGGGATTGAATTAGAGCATATTATATCCCATTGTTTTTATAATTATGTCAAAATCAAACATAATGTTATTTAAAAACCAATAAAAAGAAAAAAAGAATCCAAATGCAAAGTGACCATATGCCCTGTCTACTATGAGTGACCACTGCTTGCTGACCAGTCAGAGTGGCCATGATTCACTCCTAAGCCTTGTAGAGAAGGGTTGTGAAGACAATCACAGAATCATCCTAGGTCCCTGCTCCTCTTATCTGGCTGGCTGACTAGTGTGCAAGTGTCATTTGTCCACTAGAGGAAACCTCTGCGAGACAGGGGCCAGGTCTGAGAGGAGTTCATTCAGCAAGCCACAGGGGCAGTGGCATTCAGAAGTTCTTCTCAAACCAGTGACCCTTGGACAAACTTGCCTCGGTTCAACATCCTCAGCCTCATCTTCCTGAGAATTGCTTGGTGCTGTCTCCTCTGCGTAGAGCCAGGAGGCACAGTCCTAGCTCCAGGATCAGACTTTGGCTCAGCTGTGGGGACACAAAGTTCCTCCAGCCCTGTCCATCAGACCTTTGATTATCGTGGTCCTCCCCATTTGAAAGTGTTCTCCTTCAACCCAAAGAGGCCACCTTCATATGTCCCTTGCACAGTTCCATCTCACTGGCACAGTTTCACTGAGAGCAATTTCAAATTGTAGGAGAAATTTCGGGGAGCTTTGAGCACAAATGAGTTTGTTTGCTTGAGAAGTGCCTCAGAACAAAATTAAAGAACTTCGTGGGAGCCTTAGTCTAAAAGAGACACATTTTGTTTACTAAAGGAGGCATTCCTCCCACATTCCTATGCTGTGAGGATAAATTGTGCTGGTTTTAATTGTATGGTTTGACAACATTCATCAAAATCCCCCATTATGTCAAAGCCAGCTATAAGCCACTCACATTGGCATGTCTATATCAAAGCTCTTTCTTATTATCTCTGAACATTATTCCCAAGAACACACCCATTAGTCTTTTACAGTGATTATTTTATATTTGCCTCCTTCCCATTTTTCTATTTCTTTATTTTTACCTTACTTTAAAGATTGAATGATCATAAAACAAATAATTTGCTTTTATGTGTTTATTCTGTGCATATCTTGTCCAAAACTTTTACTAAAAACTATCTGAAGGAAAGAAAAGTTACTAAATTGTTTCTTTTTTTGGTAGATCTTTAAAAGTACATTTATAAAATAGCCTTAGTTACTATAGCTACCAGCTAAGCAAAAAAAGGCTTTAGTTCTAAGCTAAAAGATAAGATTTAGGCATAACTTAGTGTTGTTAAAAATCAGCTTACCATACAAAAGTAATGTTCAAATATATGTTGGTTTATGTAAGACTATATTTGAATTTTTTTCCAGATTCAAAGTGACTAAAATTCCTAAGTTGTTTTTATGAGGTAAATAATCATTTTTCAAGTTGTGTTTAAAATAAAAAGTATATTTACAAATTGTGTTTAATAACATGGAATGATAACAGATATCTTTTTAAAGAATTTAATTTTGTACTATTCACAGAATTTTAAATAATTATAAAGAGATAATGTATTAGCTAAGTGTAATTTGTAGATCCTTACATAACTTTCAGGCCTTATGCAAATGATCAAGTTAATTAATAAATAATCTTTGAATGCCTGGAACATTTATAAATAAGAAAGAGTTTAAATGTATTCTAAAATCAATATAAATTTAATTGTAAATTTTAGTTGATCCTTATCCTTTAATGACAGTTGATTAGCCAAATGTGAAATGTCTTTGAGATAATTATTGGTGGGAGATCTTGAGGTCACTCTTACTTCCTTGCTTCATGGATTCCTCTGTGTATCCTCTCCTATGCAGTCATTTATCTTATAACTCTGATCTCCAGATCCTCTTTCAAAAGCTCACCTGAATAGTTCAAATCCACCCTCACTTAAGAGCAGAGGATTACTGAGGTGTGCACACTACAGGACAGAAATTTTGGGGGCTATTTTGGAAGGCTACTTATGATCAGCACAGAGAGTAGTATAACAACGACCTTCAAAAAGATTTGTTTCTAGTATTCCAGATCCACAAACACTTTTTGCTTTGTTTTACACAGTTCGAGACAGGCACTGGAATACTGTCTTCATGATGCAGATATCATGAGAGAGCTACTGCTTACTTCAGCCTTTCTTAAAATGTAACAGGCAAGACATCACTTTGCCTGAGAGCTGTAGCCACAGGAGTGAAAGGTGCCAACACTGCTGTTTAGTTCTAGGCTTTTCCGTAAGCTTCCTGGTTCTCTACGCCATGCGGATTCTTCTATTGAAAGGAAATCTTTGGAAATCTGTCCCACAAGAAACTTCTGGGTATTTAAAATTTTTTTTTTCATTTTGGATAATCCTGATTTGTGTGCATTAATAGTCCACAGTTAAAAATGAGCACTAAAACTTGTCCTTAGGCTATTATTTATAGACAAAAATTGAGATTTGAAATAAAAACTTTTCATAAAAAGAAAATCAGTTGGTACAGATATACTGCCTCCACCTTTGAACTGACAAATGATAAACGAACATATTTATATTGATAGGAAGTGTGTGATATTACATCATTCCATGAATCTCAAATTGCCTAGATTTCCTGATTGTTACTGGAACCCATTTGAAATGTATCATAAATTACCATAATCCCAAGATGCTTGGCTGTTATCTAAGAAGACAACCATAATATCATTTTAATGTATTGGAATTAATAATATTTTGATGTTCTAGGTTCAACATGTAATAAAAATACCTATAAGTAAGAGAATAACAGAAACATTAATAGTCACTGATGATTCTGGGCATTGCCCAGAATTTAGCAAAGTGATTTCATGGTATTACTCACAATAGCACAAAATAATTAGGCATGATGTTGCACCAAGATTGATAAGGTAATTTTAAGGACCATTGCTGAGACCTTTCCAATATGTGTCCATCTGCCATGATGAAATGCTGGCCAGACTGCAAACTTGGGACAGAAAAAGGAGTGAAAATCTTTAGGCCATCCCCAAGGGACTATGATGATATTCTGACTATTGTTATTAATTATTTGAGCAGCATGGACATTTTGCTCCTAGCAAACTGTGGCTATTATAGTATAAACATTTTAAAAATAAACCTTTATTTTATTTTTCCAACTTGTTGAATCCTAACTTTTCTCTCCAGTACTAAGGGCATATTTTTCACTGATACTGCAAAAACAAACTAAAACCCTGAGAACTTTACTTTTTCACTCAGAATTTCTACTCTCCTTACTATCCAAAAGTATAAGGAAAACAAAAACAAAGAAACACAAATGGAAAAACTGAGAATTCTGAAACCCACCTTACCATTTCTCAAAAATCTCTCAAACTTCAGAAAGGGTCCAGCATATCTCTCTGTGGTATAAAATTTTATTGGGCTATAGGTGTTTGTGTTTATGAAGTCACTTGTCTTCTGAAAAGCAGAACACCCCAAAAGAATTCAGTTGTCTTACATCTCCTCCTCGGAAGTGACCAGGGAACACCAATTCTTACAGGAGACTTGCAAGAGAAAACTGAGAATGGGTCAACCACGCAGATGAAAGTGCTTTTTACTGTAAAAATTGTTTTGAAAATTTGTATTGAAAATAATAATATTTTTATATCCAGGGTTTATCCTCTTTAAATATGCCTATAAATAAGAGAATAACAGAAATATTAACAGTCATTATAAATCTTGGCACTAAACAGAAATTGAAAAAGTGAAGGACATTTCCACCCATCCTTTTATAATACAGTTGGCTTCCATTTCCTTGCTTTCGACACAATTAGATAAGACCTTATTAAATTGACATTGAATAGGTAAAAATGAGTTTTCATAATATTTTAACAATGTGATATTTGAAGGAAGAGTTCAAATAACAGTTATATTGGTACCAAAAATTCAATTCTTTCCCCACCTGTATTTACATGCTTTTGATTAAACATGAGTTAATTGAACTAGGAGTATTTTCATTCCTCTCACAAAAGAATATATTTATCATATAATTTTACTTTTTAAAAACTTGTAAAAAATATGTTTATATTACTTGATCAATTGTGAATCACTAATAATTAAAAAGAGGACTCAATCTGGAGAATTTACTTATTATTTAAGGTGTCATCTTTGAAATTGAAGTTTCTTGTTATACACATATTTTTTCAAATAAAAGTATAATAGCATAAAATAATTTTAAAAAGTTGCAAGACCATAATATAATACATTAAAATATGATCTTAAGATAGACATGGATCCTAAATAGAATAAAATATATTCCATATTTGTAAAAATATGTCAATATATGCTGTCATGTGTAACTAAAAATAACAAATAAAAATCTGAAAAATAAGATGTGGAATAGAAAGTTACTTTAAGAATGAAAACTAAAAATGTAAATTTGTTGTCAATAAAATTGCTCGTGCAAACAGTTTTAAAATGGATGATGTATGGATATTCTCTGGTACCTAATTTCCTTTCCTATTTAAAATATATATTTGACAATTATATTTTCAATATAGGCAATTGGAATATGCCAGTCATTATGATTTTGTAAGTTTTTAAATGCATTGTTTTTCTATAAAAAATGAGATTACTAAAAAATATAGAAGGGATATATAATTTTTTTCAAAATTAATTAGAATATAGAGAGCAAAATTTATAGACCAAAAGACTAGATGGCTTTTGGCAAGTAAAATCAACTAATCTTGTCTCTGTTTTAGGTATCTCTTGTATAGCAAGTTACACTTGAGGCTACTTTGATCCTGTTTGCGGAGGAAATTCTTTTACTACATCCTCTTCTGTCCAGTATTGGAGATGGCTGTGCAAATTAAACTGACAAAAAACTGATTAGCAAAAGAAAAATAAGCATTAAGTTATGGGAATTCAAGAAGAAATGTGTCTCAGAGATAGAATTTGGGGCATATAACATCTTAGAAAGGGATGAGGAGGGGAAGAGGGTCACATCTGGGATAAAAATCGTTTTTAGGATAAATAAGTGAGCCTATTGTTTAAAAGGAGGGGTGAGGGGGCCATGTGGGCCTTCCCAACGAGTTGGGACCCAGAGAGACGGAGAGGGATCCCTGGGGAAGACGATATGGGATCTCTTTGGACAGTGGTGGCGATTTGCGGAGTCACTCACCCAGACCCCAGGGTGTAGGTAAAAATCTGCTCTGCCCCAGTGAGACGCAGAAACACCCAGAGCGAGAAGCAGGGACACCGGAGCTAGAAGCAGAAAACACCGTTTATTCCATAAAGTGTAGAAACTTAAATACACTCTTGGACCAATCAGGTCCAAAGGTCACAAACAAAGGGGTGCATTCTGGCAAGAGCATAGTCTATTAGCATAGAATGGGGAAAGGTGGAAGGGATGGGTTAAAGGTATTGGAGAGTGCTCCTACATGAGCCCTTAGGAGAGTAGATGGGAGATGCAAGTTTCATGACAATGTCTGTTTAGGCGATTTCTTATCCAAATACTGACTTGTGCTGCCTTCTTGTCTGTGGTAATAAGTCAATCTTCCCTTCTTGTGAAACTCTCAGAGAGAGAACTTATGACAGTTCAATCCTTTTGGGATGCTTTGTTTTTGTAAGATAAAGTAGTTTAGAAAAAGTCTCTTTCTGTGGCTGATGATTCTCAAATGTCAGCTCAAAATAATTCCTAGGCCACTGTGGCATATTTTGGGCTTCACTCTCATTTTTTAATTTTTCTTAGTGCAATCAATATGTCTGCTTCTCATTGGTATTTCCATGCCAATTGTCTGCTATACTGTCTGTGCACAAGAATCTTCTGGAAAATAACAGAAAAAATCACAAATTTTCATATCCATACCAAAGGTAATAATTAAATTTCCAGGGAGAGGCACGACAAGTGAGTATGAAGATTAATTTTATATAGCTTCCTTGATCAAGTTAGGGGATCTCATGCTTGGGAACTGGTCTAAACTGTCAATATAAACAACTGCTCTGTTGAAATACTCATGGGGTTTGGCCAGTTTCTATAAATCCAGTTCTTTGAGATTATCCTATAGACTTTACAGATGTGGATTTTGAAACACACACCACTGTCTCGATACCACCATTGTACCTGCCACATTCTGTTCTGTTTTTCACAATGCCTATTCGAATTTTAGGGTGCTTCTCAATGAAAATGGTTAACTTTTTCTGCCCCTGAAATTTTATTAAGGAAAAATTGCTCTCATATACGTTAGTTTAACATAGTAGATTTACCATATCTGTGTATTAGTCATGAAAATCCTGCCCTTTAGAAGACAGTATATTTTAAAGCAAAAGAAAACCATAGTGAATAATAGCAAAACTTCTGTAATCACACAGAGAAGATTATTTTAATGTAATATCTTTTGTTATAACAGAGGAATGTTCAGGTTTTTCTTTTTGAAACAATAAAAGAAAAACTTTTAAGGAAGGGAAAAAGTAATATTGCTTATAAAAACATTTATTTTAACATTAAAATCTTTTTACCACTTCCATGTTCAGTGAATCACAGATTCATGCTCTTAAGACTTATGTCAAAGGTCATGTAAAACATTTTCTTTAGTAAGTAGAACTATCCTTTATCATAACCACTAAAGATTGCCAACTACCCTTCATTTTTACATTGAAAATAAGGAGCACAGAACGTTAGGAACTAGTACATTCCATTCTTAGACAATACTTGTTATTTGTCATATTTTACTTTGATTAAAACCAAATCATTGAAACTTCTACCACCAGTCCTAATTCTATCACAAAATGAGTTCTTTGTTCATTTCCAAATATATTCCTTGTACATTTGAAGACAAGCATCATAAAGTTCCTAAAAATATCTTTCTGTTGTTTTCAACATTTATTCAGTGACTGTATTTCAGAATCCCAAGCTGGTTACTGAAGATCTGAAGATATAGAAGTGAAGAGTATGACCTCTGCCCTCACTATTCATTGGGGAAAATGGTTAAAGAAAACTGGGTGCCACCACACAGAGTGATAGCTGTGTGTGTGTGTGTGTGTGTGTATGCGCATGTGCACACTCGTGCACGAGCCTGTGAGGGAGGGATGGGGAAGGGAGAGAAATGATGTCAAAATACGAAGAATTTATCTTAAACGGTGGAGATCAAGAACAAATAAATACATGTCTTGTGAGCTGAATCCTGAAGGATGTGCAAGAATTTTCAAGAGTGTGCAAGGTATAAGGAAGAGAACCACCTTCTTAAAAGGCCATGCAAAGGCAAGAGGCACTGAGAGCATATCTTGTGTATATTCAGGGAGAATTGAGGAACTCAGCAAAGATGTGACTTTATGTTTACAAAGTGAGAAATCTTAGCTTTTTCAAAAACTTCTTGACTATCTTTTGTATTCATAATGAGGACCACTGAAGAGTTTTAGGAAGGCAGAAAATGATCATGTTTATAATTAGGAGAAACACATCTCCTCCATGTGGTTGATAAATTGAAGCAGGAATAAGTGAGACTGAGGGCCTCCTGGGGAAATTAAGAAAGAAATCATGATGGCTAACTATGCCAGTGACCGCAGAGACATTAAAAAGCATAGCAATTTATTTAAAGGTAAATCTGTAGAACATAGTAATAACAACAAAGTGTACAGGGGAATAAGGCATCATGAGCAAGCGGGAATAAGAGACAGCAAAAATAAACTGGCAAATATATTACACATTTGAAAAAGTAGATATAAATAGTTAAATATCTATGTTAATTTTGCTTAAATCAGTGAAAAAGAAACTTAATGTGTCTATAGGAAATATAGACAACAAAAATCACCTGGTAGATTCCTAAAATAACAGAATGTTCTATTGAAATAAAAAATGGAAAAAAAAAGCATAATTGAAATATATAAATTAGGTATTTGGTAGATTTAACACAGCTGCAGAGAAAATTCATGAAAATAATGAAAGATTAAGACAAATTGCCAAAAGCAACCCAGAGGGATAAAGAGATAGAAAGCAGATAAAAGATGTTAAGAAAATAAAAAAAAAAAAAAGTAAAAGCTTAATAATACCTCTAAAATAAATTCCAGGAAGTAAGGAAAGAAAACAAATGACATACACACAAAACAATATCTTCTAAATTTTTTTAAATAGAAATAAAATGTTGGCTATCAGTAACCTACAAATTGAGAGAAATGTATAATTGGAAATGATTTCCTTTTATAATTCTTGTATTTGGGGTCATTATATTTATATAGAGAAAAAACATTGCTTCCATTTAGAATTAACATTATAACCTGTAGGTAAGCAATCAAAAATGTACATAAATGTAGTATCAAAAGAAGAAAATATAGCCTGTTAATCACATAGCATACCTAATTAACTGAACAGAATAGGAAACCTAAGTTTTCTATTAAAAAGGTACATTCTATTCTAGTACTGTTGTATGACACTTGGGTAAGAAAGTTTCATATATATTCCAGGAAAGAGAGCTTGAGTGACCTGGTCTCTTCAAAACTGGACAACTTTTACTTGTCTAGATGAGAGGCAGGATCTTACACTTTAGAAAGACAAGATGTTGATTTTTGATATTTGAAGTGTTGTCCAGTAGTAACTCTCACCAGGAAAGGAAAAATAGGTATACTTTAGACATACGGATAATCCAAAATTTTCAGAAACAATTTGAGAGTTTTTCAAGACAGATATTTCTATCTGTTCTGTAAATAAGAGAAAATTAGGAAATAGTTTGGCATCCTCTGCTTATCAAATTTGCATTGACTCTTCATCCTGGGAAACAGCTTATTTTTTTAAAATTTATTTATTCTACTTAGGTATACATGATAGCAGAATGTATTTTGATTCATTGTACACAGATGGAGCACAACTTTTAATTTCTCTGGTTGTACGTGATGTAGAATTACTCATAATTACATCATATATGCAGTCATATATGAAGCTAGGGCTATGACGTCCATCTTACTCCACCATCTTTGCTGTCCCCATGTACCCTCTCCTCTCCCTCCCCTTTGACCAAAGTTCCTCCATTTTTCCCTCTCCTCCATTATGGATCAGCATCCACTTATCAGAGAGAACATTTGGCATTTGGTTTTTTGGGATGGGCTTATTGCCAAGCATGATATTCTCCAACTCCATCCATTTACCTGAAAATGCCATAATTTTATTCTTTTTTATTGCTGAGTAATATTCCATTGTGTATATATACCATAGTTTTTTATCCATTCATCTATCAAAGCTATCTAGGTTGGTTCCACAGTTTGCTATTGTGAATTGAGCTGCTATAAACATTGAAGTGGCTGCGTCACTGTAGTATGCTGTTTTTAAGTCTTTTGGGTATAGACCGAGGAGTGGGATAGCTGGGTTAAATTGTGCTTCCATTCCAAGTTGGAAAACAGCTTACTAAGGATACCTTTGAAATTGTTATAAACAGCAGGTTAAAAGGACTCAATTTGGTATTGGTTAGTAAATCGAGGATATTATAACAATAGAAGCTCTAATAAGACTACATGCATAGAAGGAGAAATTAACTCTAAACCTATAAAATGTAAGTGTGAAGCATATTCAGTTGAATTTTAAAGTACAAAATGAATTTTTGTTAAGGTTGCTTATCTTATATAAGTGAGTAAGCATACTTAGCTGTGATTTCAAGTGGTAAATGAGCTTTACCTCCAGAATTGATCCTTTGTTTGCAAACATGATTTCTTGTAGTCACCTGGTAGACATGCTTTTCTCAAAACAATTGAATATTTTTCTTCCAAATTTTTTAAATTTGCAAATTTATCACAATACTTATAAGCATATCATTATTGATAAACGTGTTGTTTGCACACATGGCTATCTAATCTATAAGAGATAGACACATTCTGTATGCCTCAAATAGTATGTGAACTTAGTAAAGTACTAAATGACCTAGAATGTATTGAATGTGTAAGTCCAATTCATCAAATCATTGCAAACATCAATGCTCTCTTTCCTGAGGGCTTTGCTAGTTTGCTAAATACCTATCATATGACCATGACAGCTTTTTTTGCATGAAAGGTCATAGATGTCATGGCAGTACTGTCTCCCAGAGAGTCTTTTCTCTGGGAGAAAGGAGCCATCAAGGCTGTGAAAGACTGGATACCCTCGTGGGTACTGACCCGCCACTCTTAGTCTTATTCACAGTTGTCACCTAGCTTATTGAAAGAAATAAGTGGATTTTGTCTGAGTGGTTTGTGTGCAGTTTCTCTTGGTGTTATCTACTCAATGACCTCACAACCACAAACCTGTATTAGCTCTTGTGGTGTAGGTCCTCAGAAAAACATAGATTATTACATAGTAATAATCAGTCTGTTTAGATGTAAGAACAGCTTCAAAATACATAAAGCCAGAAAGGATCAGAATTCACAAAAGACATTAAAAACTCAAACTAGTAGATTATAATACTACTCTGTAGAAGAAAAAGTCATTAAAATTTTAGGAGAATAGAAGAAGAGGATTAATATGCACATATTCATACAATGAAATTTTACACTACAATGAAAAAGTACAACTACATATAACTACATATGGCTCTGAGTGTATTTAGAGAAAGAATCAGACAAAATAAAAATGAAGTGAGCATATTTTGTTTACATGACTCTCAAAGCTAGGCAACTATAATGAATATAATTTAAAATGCATATGTAGAGAATATTATTTTAAAGATAATGAGGAAATTATTTTTGTCATGAAGGAAACTGAGTATCATAAGTTTGAGAGAAAATTGTGATTGAATAAGGCATGAATGTTTACTTTATAATTATTTAGCAACACATTTAAGTTTAGCACTCTTTTATTTCTGTGAAATGTATTATAGCAAATATGTCAAGTGTGAATGGGTAAGATAAAACAAATAAGTGCTTTGAGCTGGGAATTATGATGGCATTACTTAGTCATATGAAAATATGGGAGAGGAACATATTGGATTATTACCATTCACACACATTAAATTTGAAGTACCTATACGTTTAATCTTGCTATATATATATATATATATATATATATATATATATATATATATATATATATATATATATTACTATTCCTATAACCTATTCTTGAGTTACTAAGTCATAGTCATAATCTAATGGTTCCTTTGTTTCATTTATAAGTTTTATTTCAACTTTAAAAAAGCATATTCAATGTGGTTTAATCAGTAGAGACTTTTAAGACTGCAGTTATGGTATATTTCAGAAAGCATTTAACTCAAGTTTAGATGAGCAAAACAAAGCTCAGAATGACTTGGTTAAAGTCTACTGTGAAATAGTTGCAGGACCATGACTGAAATAGGATTCTGGAACTTGAGTTAGAGAAATTTTGCTAACACAGAGCAATGGTATTGAGATTTTACACTTTAGGGCACTGGTGAGACAGTGCAGGAGCAAGGGGCACATTTCCTGGTCCCAATGTGCATGATTTTGCTATTGTTTGTTCTTACTGCATTGAATGGTCATCAGTGCTTCCCGTGCTGGGACATTCAGTGGTGTTTGCTGCAGCTACACATCTAGGACATGCAGTCTCTTAGTATGCATGTGCTCTCTTTGGGTGACCATTTTGCCTAGTCTTCCTAATATAGATGCTGCACTCTTCCTATCCGATGCCACAGCAGCACCATTGTCCTCTGTATGTGCATCTGCCATCCTCAGCTCCTTTGCCAGAGAGCTGTCTCCTGCTTGCACTGTGACCATGATCCTGGTCTGAATGTGGTAACTCAGATGCACCATCCACTGATAAGCAAAAATGTGATTGCACTTCACCCAAGGCCCATCCTGGAAGACATACTCCTTCCAAAGATTTACTTCTTGAGCTTTCACCCTCCACCCAAGGGTAGTACCCTTTACATATGTATACTTTCTCATAGTTCACAGTTTAATAATTTCTATGTTAAAATAATCTTACAACATGTATTAAGCTATTTTTAAATTTCTGCCTCCTAGTTGGACCTGGGCTGATAGAGTGATTTATAATAATATCAAGCCTCAGATTAGTAATACCCATTAAGAAAATTCAATAACTTGCCCTGTAATGAATGATGCTTATTGTTTCAGTCAGCTTTTTCACTGCTGTGACTAAATGACCTGACCAGAACAACTGTAAAGGAGGAAAAGGTTATTTGAGGGCTCATGGTTTCAGAGATCTTAGGTCATAGAATGCCTTGGAAGGAGTCTGTCTTCCAGACTCCTTGGGTGAAGCCTTGGGTGAAGTGTAATCACATTTTTGCTTATCAGTGGATGGTGCATCTGGGTTTCCATTCCTGGCTCCATTTCACGGGGCTTGAGGTGAGGCAGAACACCATTATGGAAGAGTATGGCAGAGGGAAGCAGCTAATATGATGATCAGCAGGCAGAGCAAGAGACTCTAATCACCAGATACAAATATAAAGCCATGAGCTCAATGCCCCTACCTCCTCCAGCCTCACCTCACCTACCTGCAGTAACCACTCAATTAATACCATCGGGTGATTAATTCACTGATTGGGTTAAGGCCTCATAACACAATCATTCCTTCTCTGAATCTTCTTACGTTGTCTCACAGATGAGCTTTTGAAGAACACCTGACATCCAAACCATAACACATATGTAACTCCAAAATCCATCATTAATGCCCTCTATACCTCTGCCCTAGTGAGAATCCTTAGACTTCCACCACTTTTGGGATTGGGATTACCAAGAAGCCCTATGTCATGGAGAATTTGTATCCTATATCAGCTATTATAAATGAGAGTCCCCTGAAAACATTTCCAAAACAAGTACTAAGATTAATGTTTAATTTTCCTTGTACTTTTAGTCTAAGTCACCATATCCATTATCAGTCAATTCTCCAACACTATATATAGACCACCTGCCTTCTAAAATAAGCAGTCCCTGAGTTGTACTGTCTTTCTTACTGTATTCACTTTTGGTTCTCATAGATATACGTCAGTTTCACCATCTAGCCCTGGAGTAGAAGATCCCTAACAGCAAAGACAGAATAACTCAGGAGATGACACCTTGGCTTGAGAGAGCAAATTAATTTACTGTGTCTGTTTTTCAAATTATGGATTACTTGATTGATGATTGGAAGGGGAATGTGACAATTTAATTATCTTCCCATGGCTGGATCTCTAGAATCTTAGCAGTAATGATATTTGAGTTAGAATAATAAGTGGGAAATTGGGAAGGTAAGAGCAATAATGTATAATTTCTCCAGTAAGTAACCAGGAAATGTTTGTCCAGCATTGTATATAGTTATTTAAAAATAGTGTGTACAAATATGTACTAATCTAACATTGTTTTTACCCAGTTGGCAGAAAAAGTCATAGTTAACATAATTGTCTGCTATTATCACTGTGATGGCTCTAAGGCCATATTTATATCAAACAGTGGCCCGAAGACAATTGCAGATCAACTTAATATTAAGTTTTTCAACAAGAATTTGGAAGGTTTTGTACTATTTCAGGCTGTGTGCTTTGAAAAATTGATCAACCATGGCTAAATTTTTTAAAGATGTTTAACAAAATTTATTACAAAGATACTACAAGCAATATTCATTTCAAGCATAATATGAAATAGTTCATATTTTGTATTTTAGAATTGAAATTATTGTTACAAAAAAGAGACAAAAACTCCTTTCTGTTGTTCAGTTTTCTTTCAATATTTGTCAGCTCCACCATGTATCTGCCTACTGCCTGAGTAGTCAGTGCTGTCACCTGAATTGGTCCACCCATTAATTAGAGAGGAAACATCTCATTTGGCTCAATTTATTGCTTGACTCATTGAAATGAAAGATCAATTTACACACAACAGTTAATCCATAACTTATTGTAGATACATATGCATTAATAGCCAAAGGTCATGAAAAGACCTTACTTAAGAAAATAAAAGAAGGCTAATTTAAATCATCTTAGCACTTTAACAGTGGCTACTAACTAAAGATTTTGCAGAAGTTACCTTAAGAGGAACATTTTCACATAAATATTTTTATGGGTATGCATGAAAAATATATCAATTGAAATATTAAAATTTTAAATTTTATTAATATATGTAATCTTAATAACATAATAAAAGTTTATTAATATAATGTAAAATATAAGATATGATGCAAAATGCCTTATATATGCTGTTGAATGTTAAATATTATAATTATATTGTGGTATATTTATTTCTTAAATCATGTAACATCATATGTAATAATTATATAAGTATGTATTTTAACATATAACTGTGAATCTCAATTCCACTGATCATACAGCATATTAAATAATTGAAAAAATAACAAGGATATAACTTTAGAATTTCTTGCAAATGAATAGTAGATATAACTAAATAGAACAAATATTCTGCTTTGAGAGAAAACAGTTATTTCATGTATCAATTAAATATTTTGTTTTGTTTTAGCAATGAGAGATTAAGGAACAGAATATTGATCTTTATTTTTGAGAGAGAATTTTATTTAAAATATATCACTGTAGATTTGTGTTAAATAAAAAATATTACAAAACCATTATATTCCTCACAAGACAATTGTCAAGTGTTTATTGTCATTTCTGTGTTATATATAATCAAACAAGTTCTGAGGGATGAGGTGATTTGTTTAAGAGCCCACAGCTGCTAAGTGGCAGAGTTGAGATATAACTCCTTGGCATGAATCCATAATAGCATTGATCTTAACATCACCTATGCTTGAATAGAAGACTTCCAGGATATGAAAGTGGCATTCTCTGTTGGGGTTTATAGCTTACAAAGAAAATTTGTTTGGAGACAAATGTTTACAACTTGACCTTGGAGTTGCACTTCAGCTAGTGCTGCCTTGTTGTGGAATATTGAATTCTGAAGGTCAAGTCTACAACTGGACCACCCATTTCACTGAGTGGAGATAAAGGGGCACCTAGTTATATAGAGAAGCATTCAATTTCAAGCACAATTTTAAGAAGAATTTCAGTAAGAACAAGAGTGTTCCATCATCTTTGAACCAAGCAATACATTCCCTTTCCAGAACTCAGGCTAGAATTGAAATTGATTCTCAAAGATTGATGTCTTCACTTTTGTACAGGAAAACTCCCTCCCTGCACTCTATTTTTCTTTCCATTCACACTACTTCACTTCTGGTCACCAAAAAATGTGTGTGTTGGATGGGGGGAGTGCCCACACCAAGAACTTCTCCTAATCTCTGAGGACAACTGAGTGTCCTATGATTCAGTTAATTCTAACACTATCTATCTGAATTTATCTCAGACTCTGCAGGTTAAGTGTTCAGTTCCACAAGAATGCCCCCAATTTCAGATACCAATTACAAGTGGTCAGTCTCCAGGCTGCCTGCAACTTCTCTCTGACTTGGCTGCAAATTGGAGGTTCCCAGATCCCCTCTCCAGTTTTAGTCCTAGAATAACTGAAAGAAATCAGAGGAACTCTTAAATATATTTACTATTTTATTAGAAAGAATGGGATAAAAGATACAGATGAACAGCTAGATAAAAAAGCACTTAGGGTGAAGTCTGGAAAGGTGCCAATGCAGAAGCCTTTATCTCTTGAGTTGGGGTTTACCGCCCCGCTTGGCACATGGATGTGTCCATCAACCCAGAATCTCCTTGAACTCTATGCTTTATGGGATTTTATCGAGGCTTAATCACATAGCTGTGATCAATTATTGACTCCTCCAGCTCTTCTCCTCCCCAGAAAATAAGCATGAGGCTGAAAATTACAAGCATCAAATCATAGCTTGATCATTCTGGTGGCCAAATTCCATCCAGGACTCCATTACAACAAAAAATTCTTCCATTAACCAGGAAACTCTAAGTGATTTAGAAACTGCATGAGAAACTGGATCAAAGACTAAACATTAGAACAAAAGATGCTCTTAAAATTCATATTTAGGAAATTCTAAGGATTTTAGGAGCAGTGTGTCAAAAAATTAAGGTGAAGACCAAATGAATACTTCTTTTTATTAAATTTTTTTTTAGTCATAGATGGACACAATACTTTGTTTTATTTATTTATTTTTATGTGGTGCTGAGGATCGAACCCAGTGCCTCATGCATGCAAGGCAAGCGCTCTACCACTGAGCCACAACTCCAGCCCATGAATATTTCTTATAAATCTCAAAATCACAGTTTCGATTAACCACTTAAACTATATCTTAAATGCTGAATTTTTGTCTTCCATGGCACTAATTATTAATTTAATTATTAATTTTATAATTAATGGACAAGGTCCTTTATATCAGGCAAGATATGTCTTATGGCTATCACTGTTTCCTGATAATGATTCTAAGTACAAGTTCAATACTTAGAAGTCTCTGTAGCTATATAAGCCTGTAAAATAGAGAAGTAGCCTGAACTTGAATGATTAGGAGACTACAGGTGAACTGGAGTTTGAGAGTACTGTTTCTCAACTGGCAAATGGGGTGTTGGTGCAGGAAGCCATCATGAGGAGGCAATGCTGAAATTTGTGGCTGTGGGGAGCCTGGCACATCAAAGCAAATATTGCCCTTCTGTCTAGACCAGGACTTCCTGGGGTGCCTATGGTGCACCTAGCCTACAGAGATTAAAATTGGCACAGAAGATATTATACCCAGGGAGATTAAATTCAGAGCTATAGAGGGGAGTGCAACTCATTTTGCCTTTAGGTTTGGCAGACCATGTGACTACCAGAAGAGGGTCTGGAAACTGAATGGGTGGGCATGATTACACCCACGGACTAAGCCTGAGATGGCCATATCTATAGGCAGTAAAGTGTGTGAGAACTGTGGAGGGTTGACTCTATTGCACTATTGGAGAATTCTTGGGAGGCTTCTGAGATCCAGACCCCCAGCAGAGATCAGCCTCAGCCTGGTCTTAGGGGGTATGTTGATCTAATATTCCCAGAGCAGATACCACCAACAAGGTCCCAAAGACCGAAGCTAAGCCCAAGTCACAGGATCTCCCTACTTAGACCTCTACTGTAAACCCACCATGCAATTTCATCAATCTGGTCTGTGCAAACCAAACTCCAATTGACAATGCGTCTCATTCCATTCCACCTTATACAGGTGAGAAGGGAAGCCGAAAGCTGAAAGCTACTTCAGCTTTAGGATACTCTATCTGGCAGCTCAGCAATCAACCCAAAGAGAGAAAGGATTTAACAATTCCCAGCCTTGCTGTCTTTCTCTCTCATGGTGCATAGTCCAAGAAGAAATGGAAAGTACATTTGGGCATAGGTAGTGATCATTCATCCTTTTCAACAATTTTGACCACTTCAGTAAAGATAATTTCTTTCATTTATGAACCTATTTCCCCTCATTTTTAGCATTCTCTTTTTACTAATATTAATTTTTTTTGTTTTGTCTTTTGGGGGTTAAAGTTTTTATTTATTTTGTTTTGTTTGCTTTCTTGTTTCTCTTTCTCTCCTTCTACAACCATATTTTTTGTTTTTTCTCTCTCTTTACTAAATTTCTTTAATTTTTTTCTCTTCCATTTTGAGAGCCACCATTTGCTGCATCTCTTCTGCTTTCTCTCTGGGCACATTAAACATTTTAAACTTTCTTTTACCTTGCTATCACATTTTCTTTTTCTTGATTAACTGTATTTTTACCATATTTTGGAAGTATTTGATTTATATAAGCTCTCACTATTCATGTGGTTGAGGTTATTATTACTGTGGGTGGTGTAGATGACATATGTTGTTTATTTTAATTCCAGATCTAGTTCATGCTAGAACAAGATTTTTTTTTCATTGTTATTTGCAATTGCTGACTCCATCATTCATATTTTATGGTAATCAGTGTTATAGAAGTCAAAGTAAGAATGGTTATTTATTCTAATGCTGTATACTGTTTACTTCAGTTGTGGCTATCATTTATTTCCCTCCTTTCTGTGAGGTGCTGGTAATTTACAGGACACTACAAGTTCAGAGAGTAGAGGTTCTGCTGCTAAAGTAAACAGAGCCAAAAGACAGGAAAGCTTGTTCAACACATAAGTTAATTATGCTCAAACTTCAACAATACCTTAATACAAAGACTAGAAGAGACAAAATCCCAAAATAATAGCCAGGCTTCAAGTAGGAATGGCTAGAGAGGACCCTCAGGTCCCAATTATGGACATCCACTCCTACAGCAAAAATAGAATCAACACAGAGGTTGTGGACACCATACCAATAAGGAATCTCAGCCTAGATTCCTTCTATATCCCTCTGGAATTATACAGAGTCATTAAGTGAAGAAGAGCAATCATAGAAGGTATAGCCCACATGTCCTACTGTATACAACATAATTGCTCAGTTTACAAGAAGAGCCTTATTCTTTTGAGACTTACAGGGAAAGTAGAATCCTTAAGCTATGTATCAAAAGATCCTAATCATCACCAAGGAACTGGCATGGAAGCTATAATACAAAATCATTTGGAAATACATTGAAAAATTTGATATCCCAGAACAGTTTGGCAAGAAAAGGTTGTGCCCTAAAAAGGCCTACAGAAAGAGAAAGAGAAATCCACCTGAATGGATGCATAAAACCCCCAAACAGAAATACAAGCAATGTGAAAAAAACAAGATATCATAATATGTCTTAAAATTCATAATTCACTAGTAACCAACTCCAAAGATATTGAAGTGGATGAAGCATCACATAAATAGTTAAAAATAATAATTTAAAAAATGGTCAATTAATTCTAACATAACACAGAAAAAATCCTGAATGAAATAAGGAAGTCAATATAGGAAATGAATGAGAAATTCAATAAGGAGATAAAGATATTGAAAGAACAAACAGAAATCTTGGAAATGAAATACACAATAAACAAAATAAAACATTCAATTGAAAGTCTCTCAGATAGAATCGACTATGCCAGAGATAGAATCTCAGATCAGAGAGACAAACTAGCTGGACTTGAACATTCAAACAGTATTTAAAAAAAGAAAATAAATAACCACAACATAACCATAACTAGAATATACAAGAATTCTGGGAAATCATTAAGTGACCAAATTGAAGAAGCATTGGAATAAATTAGGGTTGTTAGTTTCAGGTTAATAGCATGGATAATCTCTTTAGGGAAATAATAACAAAAAACTTGCCAAACCTTGAGAATGACATGCAGTTTCAGATACAAGAGGCATTCAGAACCCTCAAAAAATAAGATCAAAAAAGAACATATAACCTTGACACATTATAATTAAAATGCCCAAGGTACAGAATAAGGGTAGAATTTTAAAAGCCTCAAGAGAAAACTTTCAGGTCACATTTAGAGGCAATCCAGTCAGAATGACTTCTGATTTCTCAGCAAAACTCTAAAATACAGGAGGGCTTCGAATGATGTGTTCTGAGCTTTGAGGGAAAATAACTGTCAACTAAGATTGCTATATGCAGCAAAACTATTCTTCAGAATTGGAAGAGAATTAGAAATACACAGAGAAGAAATAAAAAACAAACACCAGGGCTCATACCTGAACATATCTCCTTTGAAAAGTAGCTAAGCAAATGAGAAACAAGACTAAATAAACATTGAAAATAAAAATGGCAGAAATTAATAAACATCTCTCTATAATGATGTTGAATTAAATGGTCTTAATTGTCCTCAATTCTCCTGGTTAGTAGAATGGATGAAAATACAAGACCCAACTATATGTTGTTTGCAAGAGATTCACCTGACAGGCAAAAACAGTCACAGGCTGAAAATAAAAGGATGAAAATTGATATACCTTATGAATGGAGCCTAAGAACAAGCAGGAGGAGCTATTCTTATATGTAACAAAGCAGACTTCAAGACAAAATTGATCAAAAAAGATAAAGAAGTTCACTTCTTCCTGGCCAAGGAAAGAATCCAAAAAGAAGATACAATGAAAATAAATATTTATGCCCCAAACATTTGTGCACTAATTACATAAAACAAACAATACTCAAATTACAGCTTCTGTAATTTACCTCTGTAAATTTTAATTTTAATTTACCTCTGTAATTTAATTCTGTAATTTACCTCTGTCACTAACAGATAGGTTATTCAAACAAAATCAGTAAAGGCTCTTTGGAACTGAAATATATATATATGAATCAAATGGATTTAACAGACATGACAGACATCTGTAGAATATTTTATCCAACAATAGTTAATACATTTTCTTCTCAGTGACTCACAGAACTGTTTCCAAAATAGACCATATTAATAGGTCACAGAGTAATGCTTAGCAAATACAAAGAAATCTGACATAAGATAATGAAATGAAATTAGAGATCAACATCAAATCTACTATACAAATACATGGAGATTGAGAAACACACTTTTGAATGTTGAATGGATAATAGAAGAAATCAGGAGATAAACTTAAAAATTCTTAGAATTAAACAGGAATAGCGATACAACATATCGGAACTTCTGGGATACTATGAAGATGGTTTTAATAGGAAAGTTTATACTAGTTATGAAAGTTTTAAAAATGAAAATAAGCAAGCTAATGATGTATTTCAAAGCCCTTGAATAATAAGTACAAACCAATTCCAAAGCCTGTATAAGGAAGAAAATCATTAAGATCAGAGTCAAAATCAATGAAATAGAAAAGAGCAACTAAAAAGTAGTACCTACGTCAATGAAATGAAGAGTTGGTTCTTTGAAAAGATCAATAAGACTGATAAAACATTTCCAAACTAATGAAAAGAAAGAAGACCCAAATTAAAATTAGAGATGAAAAATTTAAAATCACCAATAACATCACAGAGATCCAGAGGATTATTAGCTACTATTTTAAAATCTTACATTCCAATAAATTGGAAAATCTAGAAAAATGGGTACATTTCTAGATACATATGACCTGCCAAAATTGAATTGAGAGACATAGCAAACCTAAACAGACCAATAAATAGCAACACAATAGACGTAGTAATAAAAAGCCTTTTAAAAAGTCCAGGAACTGATAAATTCTCAGCTATATTCTACTAGACCTTTAAAGAACTAATGCCTATTATCCTAAGATAATTCCATGAAATAGAAAGAAAAGGTACAGTTTCAAATTCATTGGAGTAACCACTCTAGAAAGTAAATTTCTCTATAATTAGTTTTATGATTAGGTACCAAATAAATATCAAGGGTATCTTTTATAGGTTTTCACTTAGTGCCAGGATGAAACAATTTAATTGTATATTTGACAGATAACATTTTTAAGGACTTTGTAAAATTATATTCCTGAAAATGGCATTTTTTATTTTTTATTATTAATTTATTTAAATGCATTTCAAGTCATAGTACATATATAGAGCTCAATTTTTCCATTTCTCTGGTTGCAAACCAGATAGAGTCACACCATTTGTGTCTTCATACATGCACCAAGGGTAGTGATGACCATCTCAATCACCCATCTTTACTACACCCATTTCTCTTTCCCTCCCCCCACCTCCCCCCTGCCCCATACAGAGTTCCTCCATTTCTCCTATGTTCCCCATTCCCACTTCCCTTATGTATCAGCATCCACTAACCGGAGAGAACATTCG
>PVHX01001928.1:0-185362 GCA_004024805.1 Geosciurus inauris | reverse complement strand
CCCCAGGCCCAGCTCCTGCTCCACAGCCCCTGATGGATGCCCAGCCCGGCTCACCGCCAGCCATCCTGACAAAGCTCCTCTCCTGTGCCGCATGAGCTCATCCTCTCCCTGGCCCAGCCCGGCTCCTGACCAGACAGACAGGGAGAGGGCCGGAGGGGGGGAACGGGAGGCACCCGCCCGTGTGGCCATGCACACACACAGCCACAAACACAAACACAATTGTGCACACCAGCCACACACACACAGGGACACACACACACAGCATACACCATACACAGGGACACGTGCAGACTCTCACATCAGACACAGCCAAATGCATAGGCATGCACACACACAGCCACGTACCACACACATGCTCCACACGGAGATGTGTACATATGCACATGGCCAGACACGTCACACAGGGAACAAGTCTGAGGTCTAGAGAAATCCAGAAAGAAAGCAATGGGAAGCTAGACATGGAAGGGAGGGACAGACAGACAGACAGATAGCAGAGATGGCCAGGGAGAGAGGGCAGGGAAAACTACAGTGATCAGACAGAGCAGGAGCTCGGACAGACTCAGCGACGGGAGGGAGGAGAGGCAGCTGGCTGGCTCAGGGGATCTGGGGACAGAGAGCTCTGGGACTGCAGAGGCCACCTGGGAGAAGTCTGAAGGACACATACACACCATAGGCAGGTTACCACAGAGCATGCACCCACCCCAGAGCCAAGGGGAGCCCTGGGGAAGGCACCCTTGCTGGGCAGTGATGGCCTCAGCGAGGTGGGAGCCAAGCTAGGAAGAAACAGAGGTCGGCACCCACGTAGTCAGGTACTAGGGGGCCCTCTCTCCTGCCCATTAGAGAGCTTGCTGAGTGCTCAGAGACACCTGTGTGTGTGAGCCCTCTCTGCAGACCAGGCGATGGCTCCCAGGTGGGGAGGGTGGCCAAGGTGGGGCCAGCACCAAGCTGCCCTTCAAACTTGGGGTCACCGCTCTGCTCCCTATGGCCTCTGCTTATCTTATGGCCTGGCTTGCCCCCAGAAGATCCTTCATCCCTTGAATGAAACCAGCAGCTGGGGCCCACCTCAGATGGGCCCCCTGCCTTTCCAAGCAGGCAGATGGCCCAGACTTCACCACTTGGGAAAGATGGTGGGTCATGGCTATCAGCATGACAAGGGGTGGACTCCTAAGAAGGGAATTCAAGTGACGGCCAAGCCACAGGCATCCTGTGCTTCAGTGTTAGCAGATACAGAATGGGTCCCTGAGAATTCATCTTAGGGTCCTGGGATACATCATGTGACTTAACAGACACAAAATATGGGAAGGGGCTCTGGGAACTGCAAAGAGCTGTGCACAGCTGGAGTTGAGGGTAAAGGAAAGAACAATTCTCTGTTTCAGGAGAAGCGATGCTGGAAACACCACTTGGAGGAGCAGAGGGCCAGGCCAGAGAGCCCTGCACACAGTGAAGTTTCATCCGAGTGAAGTGGCTTCTCAGATCCTAGGCCAGGAAACAGAAATCTCCTAATTCAGAACCCTGACCAGCCCTAGAGTCAACTGTGATGGAACAGGCAGAGTCCTCAGTCTGGAGTCAGGCTAGAGTTCAAGTTCCAGCTCTATCATTTATGAGCTGTATGACCTCAGGCAAGTCACAGGGCCTCTCTGAGCCTTAGTGTCCTCATTCACAAATGAAGATGTCTCACAAAGCTGAGAATTGTGGCAAACCACAGGAGAATAACCCGCACGTGCCAGTAAGGCAAGGGCTTAGGAAAGACTGCTCCCCCACCAGGGAAGGGCCCACCAGGGGGGGGCCTGAGCCCCTCCTCCTCCATGGGGCTGCAGCTGAGACTTCTGGGCAGCCCCTTCTTCTGTTCTCCTTACCTCTCTGGCTATGCATCCTTTGTCTTGACTTGGCCTCCTACCCCACCCTGCGCTTTTATTGTGTGTGGAGGGCCACAACCTCAGGCCTTGCACATTCTTGGCAAGTTCTCTACCACTGAGCTACAGCCTCAGTCGGGTTTGACTTCTTAAATTTCTCTTTTTCTTCTCTTCACTCCACTCTTGTCTTCCACTCCCAGTACTCCAATCTCACCAGTGACCTGCCCACTGACCAGCGTCCCCACTCCCCTGTGCAATTTATTCTTTGGTAGCAGAATAAGTTTTTACAAAAGGAGAATTTAAACATGCTCCCATTACTTTAGGACAAAGACCACAACCCTCAAGACAGGACCTGCAAGTTTAGCTGCTGCCTTCACCAGCCTCACCCTTGCCACATGTCCCCTGCCTCTGGGCTCCTGAACCACTACCATTGTCTTAGTCTGACACAAAGCCACACTCCCTCCTACCTCAGGACCTTTGCACAGGATGCCCCCTTACCTACAAAGGACCGTGTCCTCCTTTACCCACTCACTCAACTCTTTCTTAACCTTCCAAAGCCTCCTCTGGCCCCATGGTGTTCTGTGTCCCCAACACTCCTATGTCATCTGGTGACTTCTTCTTCACAGCACTAAGTACAGCTTGACTTACACACACACACACACACACACACACACACACACACACACACACAGAGTCCTGTAATCATTTGATCAATGGCTTTCTCTTCCTGTAGGCCAGGAGCCAGGAAGCTACTGGCTATCACTCGTTTTCATAAATAAAGTTTTATTGGAACTAGCCACACTCATTCCTTTATATATCATCTATGACTGCTTTTGTAGCCCACAAGGCCTAAAATAGATACCATCTGGTCCTTTATGGAAAAAGTTTGCAGAGCCCTACCCCAGATTGTAAGTTTCTCAAGGCAGGACCCTTTTGGTTCCCCTAGTGACCTCAGTCCTGGCTGGTATCTGCATTGAAGAGGCGCACAACAGAGGTGTTTCTTAAGATGAGGTTTTTCCCTTGTCTAAATTGTATTGACTTATTATTAAAACTGCAGATTCTGACAGGAATAGACATTCCCTGTGAGATTCCAAGACTATTTTCTGGCAAGCGGTTCCATGCACAGCAACATCCCAGCTCAGGCTGGCGGAAAAAGGGTTTCAGAGCAGCTATTGGCTCACGAGACCTTCACACACAGTTTTCTAAGTGAAGCACACCCACATTTGGGCACTGTAAGTGTTTGCAGAGGAGAGTGTAAACCACATTCAAGACACTATGGGTTGAGTGGATTTATGGAAACCTGTTAGGGGACTTCCTTTAAACATTTTCTTGAAGGCTACTTCCAAACACATGCCAAAGAAATGACTGGCGAATTCAGTGAAATTGTCTGTTTTATTGTCATGTAGAAGACATGCCATCCCCCCCTTTCAACTACTGGTTCTGCATCAATAAAGAATGTTAGTGCCCAGACACTGTGCCAGGTACTTTACATATTTCTAGAATTTACCATGACCCCTGCAGGGCAGGTCTCATCATTCTTGCTTTGCTGAGGCTATAGAATGAGGCCCACAGACTAACACTCAGCATGTGACAGTTAGGTGGCCACAGGTCTGTCTGCTTTAAAGGTTGCTGGGTACCTGCTGTCTAAGCAAGGTTATGAGGATGATGACAACTGTAAAACTCTATCTTGGCTTTTTTAAAAGACAAGTCTCACTATGTTGCCCAGCCTGGCCCCAAACTCCTGGGCTCAAGTGATCCTCCTGCCTCGGCCTCCTGTGTATCTGGAACTATAGCTGCATGCAAGCATCCATGCTAAGACTGTATCATTAATGTGCTTAAATCTCCCATAGACACACTGTTGATTGGCATCTTCTGTGGCCTCTACGAAAAGATGGGGTCAGGAGACCTGTGCAATGATAGAGCTGGAGAAGAACCCGCAGGGCAGGCTTTATAGGAACCCCAGATATATTGACTCATTTTCTTTTAATTTTCAAGAGATGGGTTTTTTGAATGCAGTGCAGTTAAGGGTTCAGCACGCTGACTATGGAGTACAGGCCTGGCCTTGAATCCCAGCTCCACTGCTGTCCAGCTGTGTGACCCTGGGAAATCTCTTCTGCTTCTTGGAGTCTCAGTTTTCTCACTTGTAAAATGGGGCTCATCCCAATGCTTATGCCCAGGGGTCACTGTGGTGATGGAAAGAGAGGATGCATGTCCTACCACCAGCAAGCACAGTGCCTGTGGTGTGTGTGTGTAGTGGCTTGGAATCCTCTCTGACTCTGCAGTGCCCCTAAAGTGCCCTAAGGCAAGAACGTGTGCAGGGACAGACAAAGGGCCGACCCTCACCTGTGGGCTCCAGAGCCTGGCTGCTGAGCTGCTCCTCCTCAGAGCTCACACCACAGCCAGATGAACCACGGCACCAGAGTGGTAGACAGCCCCGGTAGTATCTGGTACCCTCCCACCTTCCAATAAAGCCCGCGCAGACGCCGACAGATGCTTACCGGCAGACTTGGGAGTGAACTTGTCTCGGTTGGCAGCACACACGGCCAGTAGTCTATAGCCGAGGTCCAGGTCAAACCCTTGCTGGGCCGCCACCCGGCTGACCACCTGCCAGCAGGAGGGAGGAAAGGCAGGCATAAGTCACCATCTGTGCAAAGCCTCTGAGCCTGGAGTGGGCGGACATGCCCATCTCACAGGTGCAGCAGGGAAGATCGGCTGGCTAAGGCAGGTCCCCTGGTCAGCAGGGTTGGGGTTCCACTGGGCCTCATTTCATCACTCAGCAAGTGTTGATACCGGCTCCAAGGGCCCCATGTTGGCCTTTGTTTGGGGATGCCCTGTGACCATTTTTAGATGTCCCAGGCCAGTTCTCCGCCCCACCTATGGGGCTCTTTAACTTACTTCCAAGTCCTAGCACTCGGGCTGTCCCCTGCCCGCCGTCCTCCCCTGCCCCTGCTGAGCTCCTGCGCCCACCGTGGCGGGGGCTCCCTACTCCCTGCTACTTCTAGCAGCACTGGCACAAGGTGGAAGCCTGTTAGAAAGGCAGTCTGCTGCCCAGCCTGGCCTATATCAGCGTCTGCACCCCAGAAAAAGTGAGGAGTCAGGACATACGGCTTCCCCAGAGTTCAAGGCAGAGCCATGGGGAGATTTAGGGCTGCCCTGGACAGGGCGGCCGCACCCAGCGCCGCTCAGTGCTGGCTCCAGGCCAGGCACCCTGCGGCCCTTCACACCTTAGCCTAGAAATGTAACCTGGGTCTGTCCCCAACTCTAAGCCCTGGCTGGGCACGCGCAGTGCTCCATGGAGTGGCAGTGTCCTTGGAGCCCGAAGGTCCCACCCAACTCAAGATGTGGGATGCTGGGAGGGCTGCCTGTTCCCTGGGGGCAGTGGAATGGGGGTGCTCCTGGGGCCCTGCAGAGGCTCTGGAGACCATGCCCATCTGGTTCCACTATCCCTACCCATTCCCAGGTGTCCCGTGCCTGCCAGATCGGCTCATTCCCACCTGCCTTCCTTATTAACAGCAGCAAAATTAGGTTTCCTTATGAAGAAGGAGGGCCCTTGTAAAATGTGGAAGGCAGCTGGGGCAGCCATGGCTGAACGGGAAAGGAGCGTTCTCCCAGACCTGCTGGGCTTGTGCTCTCCAGGCAGGGGTGACGCAGTCATCCTGTTCCCAGGGTCCACCTGCTCCAGGGGCGCTCGGGGGCCTCCAAGGGGCCTCAGGCTGCCAGGCGCCTTGGCTGGCCCCCGGATCCATCAGAATAGCTCCCCTTTACTGTTTCTATTTTAGGGGTTTCCTGCAGGGGCTCTAGGGCTAAAAAGGGTGGGAAAACCACGCCTCTAGACTACCTCCTCATTTAAAGTGAAGGGACACGCTAGAGGCCCAGAGAGAGTCATGCTGAATCAGGGAGGAGTCAGTCCCCTTCCCAGGACCACCACTGTCTCTTGGAATGGAGCCCTGGGCCCTCTCCAGCCCTCCCTTGGGAATGCTCTGTTCAGGGCCAGTGTCTGCGCCGGGCTGGGAGGAAGAGGGCGGCTGTCACATTAGGATGTTTGCCCAGCTTCTCTGCTGTGAATAGTAGCCCCTGACCCAGAAGCCTCCTGCTCACCCCAGGCCCGTTTCCCACGGGCTCTCTTTGCCCCTCTGCCTATTCCAGAGTCTCTAGGCCACCCCAAGGTAAGGGCATTCTCCCTGCCAATCTCACTGTCCAAGTAGAAAAACCAAGGTTCCCAGTGCTTTCTGGTTTGTGGAGTATTTCAAGTTTGCAGGTGGACACTCTCAGGAGAGGCTGGGAGGCTAGGGGGCTGCTGCAGCTCTGATGTTGCCTCTGGTGTGCTCCTTCTTTGGCAGGAGAGCCTTGGAGTGGATGCCCAGGAGCACAGGCATGTGGCAGTGTTTGGACTGGTGCAGCAGTGAGGCTGCTTGTGGGGAAGGTCAGTTCCTTTGAGGAGAACCCTGAGAATGCTGGCTCCCAGGGAGGACTAAGTAAACACTTTGTATGCCACAGAAGGCCACCGTCCCATAGGTGGGTGTTACCTGTTTTCAAATGAGGAAACCAAGGATGGATTACATCCCAAAGCTTATCAGTGATAGAGGCAGAATATAGTCCCAGGCACTTTGGTTGTAAAGTCTGGGCTTTGTCCATGACAAAACCTTTTTTCCATCCAACAAAGGGTTAAGTCCATAACTCCCAACCTGCCTGGAGGACTCCAGGGCCTTGGGTTGAGGGCAGGAAGGCAAAGGTCCCCATATTTGGCCAATACTGGCTAATCCTGTTGCTCTGGTTTTAAAAACAATACTAGCTCCATTGAGCAATAGGGCCTGGGGCGGTGTGCAGGCTGCAGGATCACAGGCCAGGGAAGCAGGGCATGTCTGCTGGCTGCCAAGTCCTCTGAGCCCTGGCATTCAGAAGGGATCTTGGCTCCAACAGCCTCCTTTCACTGACAAGGAAGTCAAAGCCCAGAGATAGCAGAACCTTACTCAAGGTCACACAGCACAGATGTGATAGAGCAAGCGAAGCTGGATCCTGTAACTGCAGAGTGCCTCATGTGCTGCCGGCTCCAGCTTCCCCTGGCCTCATTTGAGGACCTCAAGTAGAGTTTGGAGTGGTGGGGTCTGAGAGGCAGGGCCCTACTCCAGGTACATCCTGGCTTCATCGAGGTTCTATTCAAGCAACTGGAGCTTTGGAGAAGCCTGGTTTCACCTCAGCAGACAAGGTTCTGTCTGTGAGGGTCCCATGGGGCATGACTACCCCTCCCCTATACAGACCAGAGGTGAACAGCTGCCCTCTGCTGGCTGCCTGTGTCCTTCAGGTCCAGGACGCCCAGAAGGCCCTCCTAAGGCTACTCTGTGGGACCTGGCTGACAGACTCCTAGACTCTGGGGACCGGTGGTGCCAGCCTGAGATGGGGGTAAGCTTCTCCCCCTCACTAGGGTGCTTGAGGTCATGTGATAAGTCACATCAGTCCCCTGGGGAGAGTGCATTGCCCTGAAAAGCAGTGAGCTACTGGTCAAGAAATAGGCTGGAGAGGTCTCTGCTCCCAGGAGGGGATGGTCCCCACAGTCCTTTCTGACTACATGCTCTGAGGCATTGAGGGGAACTGAAGACATGCGGGGCCTGGACCTCAATCCTGCCCCACCAGTCCTGTGCAGCATAAGGCAAACTAGCTCACCTCTCCCAGCCTCGGATTTCTCTTCTCTAAAGGTACAAGGATGGCCCCATCTCCAAGGTTGTGCATACTGGGCTCTGACTGTTCCAGCTCTGTCTCCACGGTGACGCCCCAATCCCCATGAGGCTGAACCTGTATTTCCTACTTGGCTGCCATTCTCAACACAGAGGTGGGGAACAGGTACTTGTGGCCATGGCTGCTGTTGCTTTGAAGCCAAGCATGACCCTGGCGTCTGCTTCTGCCATTTGTTGACTCTTCCACCTCACTCAGGGGACTGAGCCTCTCTGGAGATCTATTTTCTCATCTGTGAAATGAGTGCATGTCCCTTCATGGCAGGATGACAGGCCAGCACCAGGTGCAAGGGTGACATTCATTGAATGCATGTGAATGTGCTCCCCTGGGCTGCTCGGAGACCATAGGGAAATCCTCACTGGGGACGAGGACGGCCAGCTGGGTTTCACTTCCCTTCCTCACCTCCCCTCCTGCACTCTGACCAAGGCTGGAGCCTCCCTGTTTCCCCAGCACATCATCAAATGCCTTCTCCCTCCAGGGAGGAAGAGGAACAAGGGCAGAGAGGTCATCCATCTGTGAGCAGGACATCCAGAGTGGTGGCTCAGCCCTGCCAGAGGTGGAGGGAAGCTCCAACAGGTCAGAAGGACAAGGTCCTGGAGAGGAAGGGTGGTCCAGGGCAGACACCAGGCGCCAACCCTCAGGGAGGGGCCTGGGACACGTGCTCTCCTCCATCCTGAAGTCTCCAGGTGTGAGGGGAGGCTGGGGCAGGGCCGGGGCTGGGCCCTGCCAGCAGCCCTGCCAGGGCCTAGGGTCTGAGCTGCTTAGAAGTCGGTGGCAAAAAAAAAAAAAGTGTCCATTTGCTGCCTGAGGCTAAGTGGTTTTTAATTTATATCCTTAGAGTAGGTGGGATCCAAAGGAATTTGGAATTCGCTCCCAAAGATCACCAGGGGGATCTGGGCAACCTGGAGGGTTTGGGCGGCCACCTGGATGGGGCGGGGGTGCAAGTTGGCATGGGTGTGTGTTGGTGGCAAGGGTTAGTCACCTTGCCCTTGCCCTGCCTAGGTCCCCTGGAGTCTCTGACTTCCTTTAGGCATCCTGAAGGGCAAGGCAAGAGATAAGGACGCCCAGGGGTGGGAGGATTTGCAGGAGGGTGCAGAGATTGCTGGGGTCAGCGGGCCCAGGCCGGGACTGGGGTAAGCGGCTTCCCCTCTCTAGGTGGCCTTGTTTTTGAAGCAGAGCTGACCCCTTCCCTTCTCCTTCCTGCCATTGGCTCTGCTGAGTGCGAAGGACAGACTCAGGCTCCTGCAGTCATGGCTGAAGGGTTGGGAGTGAGAGCTGGCCACCAGCCCAGAGAGCGCCTGATGTTGGGGTAGAGCAAGGGGAATGCCAGGGCAGCTGTGCCTCTGTCCACAGTCTCCCCTGCCTGCAAAGCCACCTTTGTCCAGGCAGATCCCACAGGGTCCTCCCTGGTTTCCTCCTCCATAATCCCTCCAGCCCCCACTCAGGGATGCTCTCCATCAGAGCTCCTGTTCCAAATCATACCCTTCGCTCCCCTGCTTACTATCTCTTGCTACCCTACTGCACTCAGATAATACCAGGCTCTTCCTGCTCAGCCTGTGGGCCCTGAGTCAGCTGCTCTGCCTCCTTCCGGCTCTTTGCATACCCTCCCCTTCTGAGTTGCTGCCACCTGGGCCTCCTCTTGGTTACTTGACCAGATCCAGCCTCAGGGCCTTTGCACTGGCAACTCCCTCTGCCTGAGGCCCTTTCCTTTTGTCTTCTCAAGGAAGTCACCTCCCTGGAAGAAATTTGCAAACCTACACCCTGGCCCTGCTCCCTGCCGAGTCTTTACTTACTCCTCTGCATTGTTATTGTCAGTCTCTTCACTGAAATGCAAACTCCTTGAAAGGTCCAGCAAAGTCGCTGAGCTGGCTCATGGCAGGGACCCAGTCAATGTTTGTTGAATGAATGAAGGAATGAATGAATGAATGGAAGGGCCAGTTTCTGGTCCATCGAGGCTGCCCAGGGTCACTGTCGATGCAGTCTCTAGTCTCCACCTCTTAAGCAGGGCCAGGCTTGGGCAGTGGGCTAGGGGCCTGTGGTGGCCTGTCAGGTCATGCACTGTGTGTGGCCCCACCTCTTCTTTCCTCTAGGCTGCTGGCAGCTGGGGTGAGAGGAAGGGGACCTTGGGCAACATCTGTCTCTGGACATGGGGCTTAGGATGAACCAGGATCCTCACAAAGAGGATTAAGGGAGTTGGGGGAGGGAAAGGAAAGACTGGGGGCTGAAGGATAAGGAAGATCGGGCAGTGCAGGTGGCTTGGTGGCCCTGTGGGAGCCATATGGTGTGGGTTTCTGACAGAGGACTCCTGGGAGGGTGTGGACTACATCCCTGCCTGGCATCCATAATGGCCTAGAGCAACTCTTCCAGAGGAAGACTGGCCTCAATTGTCATCCCAGGCCCAGTTCTAAGCCTGTGTGACCTTGGAACATCAGTTAAGAGTCTTATTGTCCTCTTCTATAAAACAGAGAAGGTTGCAGGACTGATTTCACAGAGTGGATTCAGTGAGCCCGCATATACCATCAGCTGGCTTAGCCTCAGGCTCAGAACAGGTGCCTTACTATGATGGCCCTAAGTATGGTCTCTATTTCTTCTCTTCCAAGCCAGGGCCAAGTTGGGCTTCTTGTCTCCCTAGTATCTGGAGCTTTTCAGGAAACATGGTGCCCTGGACTAGTAGACCCACTTTTCTGCTTGGCCAGGCATACTTGGTCCTTCCTCTTCAGGCCTGGAGAGAGGAGGTGCCTGGCTATCTGCTTGCATGCCTTCCCTGCAAAGCTGGCTCAGGGCTTTGGGGCCACTTAAGCATGCAGGCCACGTGGTGGGGACATTTGCTTACTGTGAGCAGCTTCCATGTGGCTCTCTTCTGCTTGGTGAATGGTGCCACAAGCCCTGGGCCTGTCCTCTCTCAGCTTGTACCCTAGATCCTTACCGGGTTCCCCAGGTTCTTTGGGCATCAGTGCCTTTACATATGCTGGCCTGGCATGCTCTCATCCCCAGAGGGGCGTGGCAAACTCCTGCATATACATAAGTAGCCCTTCTCAGTTTTCTATGACTTGATCCACCTTCCAGGCATTTGAGGAACTCCCTTCTCCATGCTGCCCTCACCTGGTATGCGGCTTTCCTAATCATCTCTTGACATGCTGGCCACGCCCACAAGGAGGAAATTAGGCTAGGCAAAGCTGTCTCCAGCCTTGGCTGCCCAGGATTTGGCAGAGGGGATCACACATGGCAAACAAGGGATCAATCAACATGCATTTGGCTAGATTCACAGGCGTAATGGGGGCTCAGTGAATGCTTATGTGGATGGATCGGTGAGTGGGCAGATGGATGGATGAATGGATGAATAGATGGATGGATGGATGGATGGATGGATGGATGGATGGATAAATGAACAAATGGATGGCTGGATGGATGGGTGGATGGATGGATAAATGAACAAATGGACGGATGGATGGATAGCTGGGTGGATAAATGGGTGGATAGATGTATGGGTGGATGAGTGGATAGATGGATGGGTGAATGGGTGGGTGGATGGATAGATGAATGTGAAGATGGGTAGATGAGTGAATGGATGGATGGATGGATGGATGGATAGCAAGTAATAAAAAGAGTTCAATAAATGCTGAGTAAGTGACTGAAGGACTGCATAAAAGGATGGCTGGGACCCCTCAGAGTCTTGCTGCTTTGCTTATGACAGAACATTGACCCCCAAAGTGAGCCTTGAGTCTCACGTGTGAGAACTCACGTAGTCCATCCCCTCCAGCCAGGTGTCTTCTCTGCTCTCACTTGCATTACCTGGCATCTTCCCTGGCATCTGGACAGGCCCACAACATGTCCCCCCACTCCACCCCCCCGGTGCTGTGCAGAGCAGAGGCCTAGACTCACCGTCAAGCACCCCATCAGGCTCTGCTCGAAAGGCCGCTGGAAGGCTCTTGGGTCTCCACACCAGTCCAGCAGCTCCGTGGCAGCATTGTGGAAGTTGGCAGGATTCTGTAGGTGCTGTGGAAAGGAAGAGAAGGTGGCTTGAGGTGTCCAGAGTGAGGCCAGCAGTAGCAGCACTGGGGTCTGGGGTAGGGAGGACACAGGCCTCACCAGGAGATGCTCAGAAAGGGACTGAGGGTCAGGTGTGGACTGTGGGTTTTCCCACACTCACTCCCACCAGCCTCTGCACATCGGCCACCCTCACCTAGCAGGGAGGGGACAAGAGCCCCACTGCAGAGACAGGAACACCAAGGTCTGCCAAGGCCAGTGACATCAGGTATTCAAGCACTTTCTGGATGCTGGGGTTGGAGGAGGTGGACCCTGCAGGGTTCTGAATGATGGCACTTGGCTTCTTGATTGTGGACTGACTCTCCCTGACCCAGGATAGGCTGCCTGGAGACTCCCTCCTGACCAACACCCATCCCACTCCCAACCCCATCCAAGCCCAGACTGGACTCCCAGCAAGCTCAGCCATAGCCAAATAGGGCAGGGAGCAGGGGAGGCCACCCTCAGTTGAGAAGGGGGACCAAAAAGCACATGGTGCTCAAGTTACGATCACATTGTGGTCTGGTGTGTGTGGCTTAGTGTCCTTCCAGTTCCCCAGGCCCTGTCTACCTCAGCTTGGGGGCTGCTAGCATTGTTGGGAAGGGTCCCCTCCTGGTCAGGGAGTGAGGATCCTGGGGCCAGGGTGCTCGGGACTTCAGATTCTATTTCAGGCCCAGGCTGGAGGGCTGCCAGGGTAGAAAGGGGAGGAGGTGGCCTGCAGGCCCCCTCCATTCCATAACACGCCCATGTCTTCCCAGGTTCTCTGAGTTTGCCAATGAGACCAAGAGATAAAAGACTTGTTCAGAGCCAAGGGACAGTTAGAGGGGCATCTGTGATTCTGGGGTAGGGCTTGACCCAGTGGAGGTGGCTGCCTATGGTTTCCTGGGAGCCTGAAGCATATCCATAAGGGCAGAGTGTACACAAGCTGCTCAGTGGCAGGGATGGTGGCAGCTCCTGCGTCCTGCTGTCTTGGTGCTGAGAGAGACAGCAAGAATAGTGACTGCCCTGGTGGGGCCCCAGTAACCCAGCCAGCTGCATAGCAGGTAGGGCCTTGGGAGCTACAAGTCTCTGAACAGGGAGTAGAGAGTGTTGTAGGAGCCCCTGTGGAGCAGGGGCCCTGGTCACATTCTGCCTCCCACTAACTGCTGACCTAGGATGGTCCCCTCACCTCTCTGAGTTTCAGTAGTCCCATCTGTACAACGGAGATGACAGACCACAGCATGATTGTGAGACTTTTTGTTTTTTTGCACTTAGAATTCCATGACTATTGCTACAATGTGGTACATGCAAGTCCAAGTTTAAAAACAGAGAAAAGACTGTGAATTCAGTTAGAATAGCCTCCCTCCACAGAAACAAAGGAAGAGAAAGAAATGAAGGAGAGAATGCGGGTGAGCTCGCAGAAACAAGCCCCCATCTGGGGCCAGGGTGAGGATTAAACAAGATGAGGCTTACAGGCCCTGGCAAGGTGCCTGGCGCGTGGGTGCTCCCACGTGGGGCTGCCCTTGGCCTGGCCTCTGTCTGCCAGTGTCCCCCTGGCTCTTGGAAGCACAGCTGCTGCAGGACCCAGCCCAGGCTCTGGCAAAGCTCAGCCCCTGCACTTGACTTGTGCAAGACAGAGGGACTTCTACGAATAGAGCTGTGCCCTTCAAGAGGACAGCAGGAGGTCCTTGCCTCTGCCTCCCTGGCCCGCCCCTAGTATGTGCCCCTTGGAGGCCTCGGAGGGCCCTGGGCTCCATGTGGAAATCTGTGCACATCAGCCCCCACCCCTCCCCACTAACCAAGTTGTTCCGTTTATTTGTGTGATGTCACACCCAATTAGCAGGGTCAGCCACTACTGCATGCTGCTCCCAGAGCTGCCCGCCTGCTCACAGGTGGCCAAGGCACCTCTGTTTGGGTCTTTGAGTTCACGAGTGACCTCTGAGGACAATCTTGGGCTCAGTCTTGTTTTGGAGCCTTTGGTTTCTTGCCAGCTGGACATCCTTTGCCATCAGCTCTGATGGCTCAGTCCACTGTGGTGCATCTGGTGGGTGGACCCAATGTCAGCATTTCCTTGGCTGGCTTTTGTGCAATAGCTGTGTAGCCTTGACTGAGCCCCCTTCCCTCTCTGTGTCTTTGTCGACCATGAGGTCGCTGAGTTGCACAGAGAGACTGAGTGACCTGGGGACACATGCAGAACACACCTGGTCCAAACTCCAACTCAGTCACTGAGTCACACAGTCCTGGGGACATGACTGGGTTTCAGACTCTTCATCTATAAAGTGGGGTGGTGACAGATTGTGAGTCTGCTGTAGAATTTAGAAATGCTATGTGTAGCCAAGTATGGTGGCACACACTTGTAACCCCAGTGACTTGGGAGGCTGAGGCAGAAGGATTGCAAGTTCAAGTCCAGCCTGGACAACTTAGTAAGACCCTATTTCAAAATAAAAAATAAAAAGGCCTGGGGATGATGTTCAGTAGTAGAGCACCCTGGGTTCAAACCCCAGTACAAAAAAAAAAGGTTAGGAAGGAAGACAGACTGGCTGGCTGTGTTCAAGGAGCTCATTAAAGAGCAGGTGCTACCTCTGCAGACCATGGTCTCACCAAGCTTCCTTGTTCCTCTGGCAAATTCCTCAAGTGTGGAAAAGCCAATTGCTTATCCCTGAAACCCTAATGACTGGCACAAATGGGAGTCCCACAGGAAATGGTTGGTGGGCCGTTAACTCTCCAAAGGATGGCCCATCTGCTGAGCATACAGCAACCTGGCCACTTCACAAGGAGACCCCAGTGGCACAGGGAGGGCAGGGGCTGGGCAAGGGCAAGTGTGGCCAGCCTGTGATGGGTGCCCTCACACTGGTTGGTGCTAGACACTAGTCCCCTGTCCCCCTCCCCAAAGCCCCAAAAGTTGTCTGGTCTCCACATTTCCTCCTAAGGCTTGGGTGACATCTCATGGCTTCTTAGTCTATGGAGTGAGAGTAGAGCACACCAATGCCCAGACCAGGGCTGCTACCTTAGAAATGATGGATTCATTTTCTTATTAACCCAGTCACTTAATAGTCCATTTGGGAATCAAATGATCCTTCCATCCATGCAGTGCATTCATGTATCCATCCATCCATCCATCCATCCATCCATCCATCCATCCAAAATGAATCAGTTCATCCATCCATCTATCCACTTGCCCATCCATTCATCCATTCACTACTTTATCCATCCCTCACCCATTCGTTCATTTATCCACCTATCTACTTATTAGTAGATAGTCATTTTATCCAGCCACCACTCACCAATCACCTATATCTGCCCACACATCCCTATAACTACCTATCTGTATATCCATCTATTCTCTTATTCATCCATCTGTTGGTCCACGTGTCCCAGGCACCTAATTAAAATACTTGGGCCCCACCCTGGGCTGGGCACCAGGCTGGACTCTGCAGACTTAGAGATAAATGTAGCACATCAGTCTGGTGGAGGCCCTGATGCATGCCCACAGGACCTAGAACTTGAACAAGAAGGAGCAGGATGGGTTGAGGTTGCAGGTGGGTGTGCAGGTACTGAGAAGGGAGCCCCCGGGAGACCACTAAGCCATCATGAGCTGTTTTGCTGGGCTCTCTGCCTAGACCCCAGCTGCCTGGAAGCTGTGAGTGGGGCACCTGCAGAGAGGGAGCTCTGGTCCTCCCAGCACTGAGCAGCTGAGAAGGGGGACCCACAGTTGAACTAGAGGCCTGCAGAGAAAATGGCCACAAGGGGCTGGGAGCGGTGAATGTTAGCGATGGCTAGAACCATGGTGGGTGGGATGGGAGGTGAGGCGGGGCTGTGTGTCCCCTGATGTGAGCCATAGCCCTTGCTAGCCCAAGGTTCTTCCAGCCAAACACATCTGTCACCCTCCCTTTCTCTTCTGATTAGGTTATGGGACACCTGAGAATCCACAGTCCCCAGCCAGTAGCTGCCTTCTCTGGGGAGGCCAGAGTCAGCACTGAGCTGTATTTGACAGGAGGAGCAGAAGGAGGGGTATGAAGGACATTGGGGGCTCTGCATGATCCAGGGGACATCCGGATAGCTGCTTGCACTCCTAAGCATACCTCTTTCTGTCCCAAATATGATGCCCTCTGAACATGCATGCGTGTACAAGGATAGCTGGGCTGGGGCAGCCAGCGCTCCAGCACTCAATGCTGAGCATATGTCGGTTAGGATGCCCCTTTTACAGATGAGGTAAGGCAATATGTCAACTTAATCAAGCCATGTAGCTTCCAAGTGGTGAACACAGGCTTGCTAACTTGAAAATCTGAGCTGTGTGTACCCAGCTTCAAGGGGGCAGCTCCAGAGAAGGGCCAAGGGAATGAAGGACACCCTGATTCCTGGTGACACAGAGCTGGACAAGGGAGAAAAGTCAACCGGAGAGCCAGTCTCAGGGGAGCTGTGCGCTTGGTGCATGGAGGCAGGGCTATTGAGGACGGGAGGCTATGGGGTGGGCAGAGGCGCACATAGATCCTATCCTGTGACCACAAACATAGGCACGTGATTGGCGACTGGAAGACTTTTCGGCTGGGTTCAGTCTGTAACAAGTCTTCAATTTCCTCTCCTCCAACCCTGCACGGCCTGTGGAGATTGCTCTGTTAGATGCTAACGAGAGGACACACCCCTAATTCCTACTGAGTAGCCACAGTTCCACTGGCTGGGCACCTGGAGGAGGCTCCATGGGGCCCTGGATCTCCGGGAAGGAAGGAAGGAGACTGTTTCCTGAGGCCAGCGGCCTTTGCTGGTGCCCTGAGCTTCCTGCTGAGCCTGCCTGCCAGGGGCCTGTGCCCCAGCAACCACCTGCCTGAGATCCTAAGAACAACAGTCACAGCTATCATTAGCTGGTCACATGCTATCTGCCAAGGTTAGGTTGTTATGTCACCCACAATGCCGCCATTTCCATAGCATTCTATGAGGTGGGCCTTATGGGCCCCATTTGACATATGGGGAAACTGAGGCTCAGAAATAAAGTGACTAGACTGAGGTTTGCCCTGTAGGTATGTGGGGAGCAAGGATGTGGATTTCACATTCTCTAGAAGCCCATGCCCCTTCCTCCCAACTCTCCCGGGTCTGTACAGGGAAGCTGACCACTCTTGGTCACCTCTAGGGCACCCATGAAGGGTTCCCCACCTTCCAACAATCCAGACCAGATTGAAGTAGACCAATCTACTGGGTGAATTGCCTCTTGGGCTTGGTGAAAGCATGATCAGAATGGGAAACTGACCACCTTCCAGTGCCAGTGGGGTCCAGTTTGGGGCTGTAACTTCCATCCACTTCCCCTCTCTGGGCCTGTTTCCTTTTCTGTAAAATGATTGACTTTCCCAGGACATTTTCTTCTCTTGTAACCTTGCTTAGCAGACAGCTGGAGCAGAGAGGCAGAAAGCTTAGGTCTAGGGAAGGAGGTGTGGAAGGGGGGTCACAATGATAGGTAGTTCACTGCATCCTCACCACAGCCCAGAGCACACATCAGAGCCCAGAGGAGGCAAGACACTGGCCCAGAGTCACACAGCTGGGAAGACAAAAGGCAGTGCTGGCATTCAAACCCAGTAGAATATAATTCCCATGTTAGGCTGGTCCGTACCAGCACTCCAACAACGATGTCACTAGATGGATGTCAGGAGCTGGGGCGGCTGTCCCATGCCCACCATTCTTCCCTCCTAGCGCACAGCCCTGTGCAGCACAGAGCGTCCCCCCTGCCCTGCTGGGCCTCCCAGCCTGGCCACACCCACCTGCTTGATGCACTGCAGCCGGTCGTTGGTCTGCTGGATGTGCCTGTCCATAGAATTCATCCTGGCCGCTTCACTGGGTTCTACCCGAGAGCCATGAACGTGGTCCAGCCTGTGAAGAGAGGGAGAAAGAATGTCACTGGGGTGTCACCAGGCCTGTCAACCTGCACTAGACTCTCAGTCCTCTCTTCTGCCCCCATCAGCCCTGACACCTATGGGTTCCAGGGCCATGGTGACCTCTCTTTTCAAGCTGGCGCATCTCATTGGGCTGAGGGCAGGAGGTGGTCCTGGGTGGTCTCCGGGGGTGGCTTGTGTGAGCACTGGGCAGGCACAGCCACCAGGAAATGAGAAACTGCATGTGTGGGGGCACACACTTTTGTGAGTGCATGTGTTTGTTGTGGGGAGACAGTGACCCCATCCCCAGGGTCCTGGTTCAAGGCTAGTCCACTTGATGTGGCTGCGTGTGTGGGTGCACCTGTGTGAACGTGGGAAACTTCCTGTGTGACAAGCTTCACAAGACGTGTGTCATAGTGTAGCTCTCCTGTCATGGGTGCCACATGCCCTCCTCAGATCCCTCTGGCTTTGGTGTTCTTCATGCTTATAAGCCGCTCATAGTCAGATGGTTCCATTTTTCTCACCTTGCCTTCCAGGCCAAGAAGAAGGGCAAGAATTAGCACCATGCCCATTCTCCAGATAAGAAAACTGAGGCTCAGAGAGAAGAAAGGATCCACTGGGGTCATGCAGGTAGCCAGATCTACTGCACAGTGCAGAGTGACTATAGATGTCCTGGGCACTAGCTTCCCTTCCTGAATCTGGAGGATCAGGGACATTGACAAGATGCCTACAGTGCCTGGCCTTATCTCCTAACCCACCACACTGCCCTGCAGAAGGTCCCTCATGTTCAGCTATGTCACAAATAACCCTTCTAGCAGACACTCTGCATGCTGGGTACCTGCATTCTCTCCTTTAGAGGTTGGGACAATTTCCATTCTACAGATGAGGAAACTGAGGTCCCAAGATCTGCCAAGTCTGCCTGCCTACAAGAAGTGTGGACTGCATCTGCCTGTCTGCTCTGTCCTGGCTTTTTCCCTACAGCTCAGCACATTTGTTGAGGGACCATTGCCACTTCCTGGCCCCACCTTAGAGAAAAAGCCCTGCTCCTTCTCTAAGGAGTCTTTCACTCAGCAGCTCCTGAAAAGTGATCATTTGCACCGTTCAAAAACTAGGACATCTACAAAGGTGTCCAGGGACAAGTCCTGGCCCTGTCCCCAGCCCCAGAGACCCTTCCTGGGAGAACCCGAGTGGCATCCTGTAGAAGCCAATACCTATGTGTACTGTCCCTGTACATCTCTTTTCTTTTTCTTTTTTTAAAATATTTTTTTAGTTGTAGATGGACACAATACCTTTATTTATTTTTATGTGGTGCTGAGGATCGAACTCAATGCCTCACACATGCGAGGCAAGCGCTCAACCGCTGAGCCACAACCCCAGCCCCCCTGTACATCTCTTTTTAAAACATAAACGGCAGCAGTCTCTGCCCCCTGTCTGGACCTTGCTTTTTTCCTGTTAATAACAGATCTCTAAGCTTCTTCTCCAACAAGACCTAAAGAACCTTTTCATTTTTTTAATGACTGCATGATGTTCCAAGCACAGGAAGAATTTACCAACTAACATCTGAGTGAGTGTTGACACCTGCCAGGGGCTGTCCCACTGCCCTAGGTCTCGATCAGGCCCCTGCACTTGGGGGGCTGCCTTGGCTGCCCGACACGAGGGAACCCAGAGCCGTTCATCATCGGAACAACCTTTCATACCAGCACATCACCCAGGTGTGTGTGCATCTAGAAAACTCTAGTGCTCTTGAAAGTGAAGGGGCTGGGTCATTTGGACATATGTATTTATTTATTTGGTACTGGGGATTGAACCCAGGAGCACTTTACCACTGAGTTAGATCTGCAGTTATTTTTTATTTACAGACAGGTTCTTGCTAAGTTGCCAAGACTGGCCTTGAACTTGTGATCCTCTTGCTATAACCTCCAGAGTAACTGGGATTATAGGCATATGCCGTGGCACCCGGCTGGACATTATAATTTATTTATTTTTATTTATTTTTTAAAGATTTTTTTCTTTAAGATGGACACAATGTTTTATTTATTTTTATGTGGTGCTGAGGATCAAACCCATTGCCTCACATATGCAAGGCACGTTCTCTACTACTGAGCCACAAACCTAGCCCCACATTTGTATTTATTTATTTATTTTTGGTACTGGGGATTGAACTCAGGGGCACTCGACCACTGAGCCACATCCCCAGTCCTATTTTGTGTTTTATGTAGAGACAGGGTCTCACTGAGTTGCTTAGCACCTCGCCATTGCTGAGGCTGGCTTTGAACTCACGATTCTCCTGTCTCAGCCTCCCAAAGTGCTGGGATTCCAGTGCGCCACCGTGCCTGGCCACATTTTTATTTTTAATAGATGCTTTATTGTGGAATTCTCTGGGAAGAAGGTGAAAGTGGGGGTTGTGACCCACATTAATTTCTCTGCCAACCACCCCTACATTCACAGTGCCTGCCACGCCTCGCACATACTCCCTGACTCCTAGTTTCACGTCTACCATTTATCTACCTCAGCAGTCATCTGTCATTTGTGCGTCTGTCGCTGCCCCCAGGCACCCATTCTAGCACCCACCCCTAGTTGGCACTTGCTCCCCTACCCCTGTGCCTGCCTCCACCCCCCAGCAATGCTCTGTGATAACTCTGTGGAGCCAGGTCCTATGCTGGGCCTGCAGGGCGAGCAAAGATTAAGATAAAATAATCTTCTGGGGTTCAAAGGCCTCTGGGTCCAGCTGCATTCACTCCATGCCACCCCTTAGGTGACAGTTTGTTGGGCTGCTCCTATGAACAGTCTGGTGCTGGTGCAGGCGCTGGCATACACAGACACCGCCCTATCTATCTCCACTCTGCAGAAGAGGAAATGGAGGCTCAGAGTTGATAGCACATTCGCTAAGAGTCAGCTCCAGAATCCCAGCTTTCCCATTACAACCTAAGCTCTTGAACAGCGACTGGGGAGGGGCCATAGACCCTGCTGGAGGCTGCTGTGGTGTTGCAGGGGAGAAGTGCGGCTCCCTTTGTTGCCCCCAGAGGTCCCAGAGAGCATGTACTGCCTGCATGTACATAGCACCTCAGCCGGCATTCACCAACAAGGGTTTCTGGAGCCAGGGCCAACCACGGGGAACAGGGACATGAGAGGGCCTGGAGCAGAAGCAAGCTGGCATGACCTTCCATAGGCCATCTTGGTTCCTGCTGCTAGACCCCACCTGAGTCCAAGGGGCATGGGTGAACAATGGCAGCCAGGGTCCCAATAAAGTGTGTGATCTCCACAGCCTGCCAGGACAAAGATACGGAGCAAGGACACATTGACCAAGGCCGGGACAGCTCTGTGACCGGCTGTGGAGTCTGAAGGGAAGCTCAGAGCAATTCAAGGCCTACACAGGCCTTCATTCCCTGTCCACAGGCAGCAACCAGCCAAGACAAAGGGTCTGTGGTGGCTCATGCAGCCAGCAGGGGGTGCTGTTGACAAACCTAAGTGCCTAGAGGGATAGAAACCAGCACTCGGCAGGTTCCAGGGCTCTGTGCCCCAGGGAGCACCCAGGTGTCCCTAGCCAGGACACAGGGCAGGCTTTGTGCAGCCTTCTTTAGCTTCTAGCCTTGGTTTCTCCATCTTGTAGGACAGGACAGCATGAAGGGAGAATTAGATGGTCTCATCAAGTTCTGCCGCTAGAGAGGAACTCCCAGGAAGGGCATGGCATTTTGTCTGGGGTCACAGACCTAGTAGGGCCTTAATAAATGCTTATTTAATAGCTGACAGTTCCTGGAAGTTGGGGGTGCTCAGCCCACCCAGGGGTACCCCAAGCAGATATCGAGAGCTCAGACTTCCCAAGCCAGCAACCTTAGAGTGCTAAGGCTGTTCTTCCCTGTTAGGCCACAGCGGAGTGGAAGGGATTGGGGGCAGGTCTCACTTTAGGAAGCAAACTGCAAAGCCAGAGAGAACTATCAAGGTCAAGCTGGTCTCCATGGCAGCTCTCAGGCAGCTGCCTGAAGCCTGGTGGCTGGTCCAGATGAGTGCATTCAAAGATCCCAGGAAATCAATGGCCAAGAGTACTTTGAGCGCTCTCCCTAACAGTTCAGCTGGTTTTACCTTAGGGAGCCTGAGACCCACAAGTAGTTTTTTCAAGGTTCACATGGTACATCTGGGCTGGGTCCAGACCCCAGAGGTCTTTTCTCCCAGGCCTGTGCTCCATTTTATGGGAATCAGTAGAACCTGTGAGGACCAGGGGTGGGTAGGCGGCTGTCAGGAGAGACATCATAGATCACCAAGACAGGTGCATGTCCTCTGTCTTGTAATCTACAAGAGGATGAATGTGCTGCTGAATTAAGGAGGGACCCACAGGTGAGGTGACACTGTTAAGCTGCTGAGATCAGTGGTGGAAAATTGGGATTATTCACACCAGGCATGGATTGGATGGGAGGCTCCTGTCCTCACAGTAAAGGGCACAAGGCCTTGAAAGCTAGGGTCACAGGCATGAAGAGAGAAGGGTGGGCTGAGCAAGGCATAAGTGATGTGGCTAGTGAGGGTGGACTGAGATCTTCCATTTGTTCTGCACCTGCTACCTGACGACAGGAGGCCAGGTCCCATGCATTGCTAATTTTCTTAATCCTCAAAAGGCACAGAGAGGTGAAAGGACCCGCCCAAGGTCACACAGCCAGGAAACTACTGACCTAAGATTTAAACCTCTGCCTTTCTAACCATTAATGTGTCGTTCTTTCCACTCCTCAAAGACTGATGGTCAGAGCCTCTTGCTTGTCCCCACCCCAAGGTATAACCCAGTCCCAAAAGATGATCTTCTTCCTAACCCCTTGAAACTCAGTTAAGGGTCTCAGGGTCTGAGCTCTCTATGCTCTGGCTCACACAGGAAAGCAGGAGCTCATGGCGGCCAGCAGAGGTCGCCCTCCGCCGTGGGACCTGGCTCAGGCTCCGCTGCTGCCTCCACCTCCAGGGCCTGGACTCTCTCAGGCCTTTATAAGTCATTACAAATCTGTGGTAGCTGCAGCTCCAGCACCCACAGAGACCTGGGCTCCCTCCCCACAGATCACTGTTGGCTTGCTCGGGGCCTCAGCTCTTCCTACTCCCTATTTGCCTCTGGACGAGTGATAGGCTCCATCAGGTTACACCTACCCTGGCTGTTTGGGACATTTCTCCACAGAAGTAGACCATTTGGCTTTGAAACTGCAAATCCTGTCTCAAGGCAGGTCCTGGGGAGCCTGCTGGCCTGAGGCCTGGAGAGAGGACTCCTTCTAGGATGGCCCAGGGCCATAGAAGCTGCCTCTTTTGGAGCTATGTGCCTTATGGAAGTTTCCAGATGGTAACATGGGAGGTCAGCCTGGTCTTCCCAAATCCCAGGGACCATCTCATGGGGCCACACTTCCATCTATGCTTTTCACCACCCAGCAAAGAGCAGGTTGTCTCCCCTTAGTGGTGACCCTTGCAGGAGACATGGTAAGAGTTGCCACAGCACCTGTGGGGCTGCTCGCCCAAGGGGATGGGGACCAATCTCTCTTGCACCATCTGCAGCAGAAGGGAGAGGGCAGAGGGGCCACTGAGGGCCCGGCTGGGCTGGAACCCTCTGGTGTTCTATATAGGACTCTGGATTGTCTCTGAGCTGCCAAGATGGGGAAAGGCAAACGGTCCGTGGTAGGATTCTCCTTGGATACAGAGACATGTGCTCTTACTGCCCCATGGTCATGTGGAGCCCTGCAGGTAGCCCTGGAGGGTGGCAGGCTGACCTATGAACTCAAGTGTGCTTTATTCTCATTTTTCAGGCCTAACTTGTTCACTGACACACCTGAGGCACAAGTATCCAGAGAAGGGGCATTGGCATACCACGTGTGTGTGCACAGGCACTCAATAGCGGGCTTTTTTGCACACTTCAGAGCAAGTGTGTGCTCACACTGGATGCTGGTACAGATGTCCTTGAGCACACATATCTTGTACCAGCTTGCACAGACAAGTGGCAGGTCCCCAGGGAGCTCTGTGAGCAATGGTGTGCAGAAATGATTCAATCACTATGCACACCTGCAGCCTGGGTCCCCCGGGGTGAGCAGAGGTGGGGATAGGAGGCTCCACCTAAAGCCTGAGAGTGCAGACTGTGCTTCAAGACATGGCTGTGACCAGCAAGCTGGGGACTGTCTACTGCTCACCTGGCAGAAGAACCTGGGGTCCAGGGAACCCATGTGGCCAACCCCTTCACTAGCCTCAGACTTTGAAAGGGACAGACATGATGGACACCAGGCTTGGCAGTGACCTGCTGTGCTGCCTATGCCAGCACCATCAGGATCCCCCTTGACCTGGCACCCACCTTTTGCCACTCCCAGTTATGTCCCATGTTCCCCTGGGGCCACACACTGCCTCCTAGACTGAGCTCTGTTGGCCGCCTCCATGTCTTTTCATAGAGACCGCTCAGCCCAGAATGCCCGGCCCCTCCATCCATCAGGGCCTGGCTCAACTGTCACCCCTTGCAGAGGGGCTCGCTTCCACTCCTGTTCCCTTAGCCTCTGTGTCACGCACCCCCATGCCAGTGGCACCAGATCAGTGGTGTGTCTTTGTATCTCTCTCCCCATCAGCTGGGACGTCTTCCAGTTATGGATTCTAGATTCTAACACAGGACCTGGTACCCAGTGGGGGACCATTAGATGAACGAACAGATGCATGGATACATTGTTATCTCCAGGTGTGTGCCTGTGATCCAAGGTGGCAAGAGCTGAAAGCCCAGTGTCCCTGCTCTGATCAGAGGATCCTGGGACTGGGAGAGATGCCAGCCACCCAGACCAGGGTTCTCAGATAGCAATGCCCAAACTACCAGCAGGACAGGGTTGATTTTAGGGGATTCATAAGCAAACCTGAGACATTTTCATGAGGTTTTTGGACCAGGAAAATAATCACAGGTTAATTCATGAACATTATTTAGATCAAGGTTAAATTAGGTAGTGATGGCCTACCTAGGTGAAACATTTCAGAGTGGGGTGCAAGTGACCAAGATCAGGGATGCTCTGGTGTAGACCAATGGCCTTCACATCTTAAAGGGAAGGAGCAGAAGCCCAAAGAGGTGCAGGAGTGGTCAGGGGTCACCCCACAGGAACGCTCCATTGCCAGTTCTTGGTGGTATACACATACACGTGCTTGGAAGGAAAGAAAAGCGAGGTGGTGAGGCAAAGACAGTGGATGAGAGCGAGTTTGACTTTGGGGCTCTACTCCAGGGAAGTCAGGAAGGAGGACAGAGGGAGAGAAGACAAAAAGGGAAAAGAGAGGGGATCAGCAGTACCAGGTGGCTGCAGGGACCACTGTTCCCCAGTCCAGGCATGCAGCCTTGCACAGGGTGGGACCCACTAGGTGGGGTCCCTAGAGCCAGACCCTTCTGGCAGTGAGGTTGTGGGAGGCCATTTCACCTCCTTGAGCCCATGTCCTCAACTGTCAGCAGGAAAGAGACCCGCTCCTTTCCCCACAGAGCTGAGGAGCGAGTAGGTGACATCACTCAGGAACAGTGTTCTAGATTTCTTCTGAATCCAGCCTCTCCTTCAACCTGAGCAGTGCTCTGTGCCAAGGCTCACGGGCCCCACACCACTTGGCCACTTGGTCTGGATGCTTCGCCTGCACACTTGAGGCTTCTGGAAGGGTGGATCTACTTCCATGACCCAATCTCACAACACCCACCCTAGTCCACAGACATGCGCTTCCAATGCCGGTTAATGGATGAGACAACATAGCCTTGATATTTCAGAGTGGGAGCTCCCCCCAGGATAGGTCCCACGCAACTATTCCTGACAAGCTCTCCTGGACACAGAAGTTAATCTAGAGGGATCAATGACATCCTGGGGGACACTTATCAATGCCACACTGACTAAGGTGCAGCCTCTGTCCTGCCCCACGATGGGCTGGGAATCCAGCTACATTTGGGTGTGTCCTATCCTCTGGGCACATGATGCCATAGCAGATCTGGGCCAAGCCCTCCTGTCATCCTCTAGCCCTGCTCCAAGTCCTGGACCTCAACTTCCCCTGATAGCTCTTCCCACAAAAGACAATGGGGAGACAACCCCAGACAAGTCCCGTGCATTTTCTTTCATCCCCAAAGTTGTGCTCCCACCTTCTGCTTCCTTAGGGTGAAAAGAGAAACTGAACAACTATTGAACCTATATGTGCCAGGCACTAGGTCCTCTATGCCACCTCACTTAAGCCTCACAACTCTATGTGATGTTCCAATTACTATTGTCACACTATAGATGAAGAAACCGAGGCTTAGAGAGGTCCAAAGGCTTGCTTAAGGGCCACGCCACTGAGATGAGGCAGTGCTAGAATCAAACTTTGATTTGATTACAGACCCCATGTTTTGTGTATCACACTCTCCATAGGAACATAGCAGGCTTTCCTCAACTGGACTCTTCCTTCCTTGGCCCCAACTGCCCTGAGCATGAGGATGATGACAGCTGTTGCTGTGGATGGCTGATGGTACAGAGCTGGGGACACACAGGCCTGCAAGTCCAGTGCTGGGTACAGGCCACAAGCCTCTCCCAGTATTGTACTGCCCCACAGTCTCCTGTCTCTCTGTCCCTCTTCCTAACTTCATGCAGTGGCTCTGACTTGGCTTGGCCTCCAGGCTCTTGTCTGCCATTCCAAAGGCTCAGGTGCCATGAAGTTGGGGGTGGGGTCGGAACAGGTACTCAAGTGTGCTTGGGGGATGTGGGGAGCAGTGAGGCTGGATGTGAAGGAGGGGCCTTCTCCCACCAGCTGGAGTGCTGTAGAAGGCTGCAAACACCTGCAGATGTTCCTAAGCTCTAGCTCTAGGAACAAGAGGGTGCTGCAGACTGTCCCTTCCTCCAGCTCCCCAAGCCTCCAAATCCACCCATCTAACATTCTGCAGCAGCTCTAGACCAGCAGGGCCAGCAGCGTCCCCCAGAGAGAGGCAGCATAGCTGGACAAGCCCTTAAGGACCCCCTGGCACAGGGGTGGCAGGGTCGTGGTGTGAAACCACCCCACCTCCTGCATCCAGGACAGGGCATGGCCAATCAGTCACCACTCTCTTCCTGCCATGTCCAGACATACCCTCCTGCCCAGCCACTCTAAACCAACTGGTACCAACCACCTGGTACCAACCCAGGCAATGGAAACATCAGGTGGCCTATCTTTGAAAGAGTGAACAGTGCCCTGGAGAGGTGAAGCCTAAGCTTGAGGCCACCAGGCAGACTTTGTGTTCTTTCCGGGAACTGGGAGTCAGAGTCAGGCTCTTCCCAAGGAGAGAGCCCCACGGACGGACATGTGACAAGCCAGCCATGCTTCAAGCAGTGTCACGGCAGAGTCTCATAGTGGCCTGTGTTATTCCATCTTGCAGGTGAAAAAAATTGAGGCATGGTGTGGGTGTGTAAGGCTCCGCCTGGCTCATGGGAGGTGTGGCTCCCCCCACATGCAGCTGCCCCTCCAGAGCCTGTGCTTTTAGTTTTACTAACTGGGCATGCCTTTTCCTTCAGTTCGTTACTATTAACTGTCAGTAGATTTTAAAAAAAGTTTCTCAAAAGCTTAAAAGAAAAAAATTAGGGAAACGAATCAAAAAGAATCATTTATTTGAGCTAAAAGTGGTAGATGTGAAGAAACAAGGAACAGTCCTCATGGCTTAGATCTGGAAGGAATCTGGGGATGTGCTGGGGCCCATTTGAACACTCATAAATGAGGAAACCGAGGCCGGGACAGGTTGGGTGTGGATAGAAGAGTCATGAAGTCCCACATGCAGACCTTGGGGGCCCCAGCTGCCCTGAGTTTCTGGGCTCTGTCCCTGTCCCAACCTTGTCCAGGCCAGCCCCTGCTGATGCCTGCCTAGGCCAGTCCTGTGGTTAATCTGCAGACAGCTCAGACAGGGGATGCCCTGGAAGCTCCCAGCCACCTCAGGGTGAGGGAACGGCAGGACTGGGTGCCATGCCAGGTGTGACAAGAGCAGGGGCTCCCTGCCCACTAGGGAGCACCTGAGCTCTGCTTTCCAGAGCCCCATGTGCCTCAGGGCTCTGTGTGGACAGCTGCAGCATCCCTGGGTGTGAGGGTTCACCTGGGGTGAGGCTGGCATACTATCTCCTCGGGCCCCCTTTCTCTCCAGAGGGTGCTTGTTATGGGGATTGGATCCAGCCAGGGCTGGTCCCCATCATGCTACCTGGCTTCTTGCCTGTGCTCAAGGAGTCTCTGGGTATGAGGCTACTCAAGGGCCTGGTCCACTGCTGTCCCAGACCAAGAACTCTCCAGGGATAAGCTGGGCACCCCCATAGGCAACTTAAACATGTACTTTCTGATTGCTTGCTGGGCAAAAGAGACAAACATTCACATCAGATGCTATAAAACTGCATGACACTATGTGGCGGATACTCTACAGTTTGCAAAGCACCGATATCATAACCTCACCAGTAGACCCTTGTTACCACCCACCTCAGACTGGCAGTGTAGCTTGGTGGTTAAGGAAGGGTGTTAGGCTGCCTGAGTTCAGATCTTGTGCCTGATCTCTGCTGGCTTCTTCCCAGCCTGACCCCACAGCAGCATGGGCTATGTCCTGTTCAGTAGGATATAGGAGAGGCCTTCCTGCCCAGCCCAGGTCCATGCTGATGGGGGTGCTCAATCCCTTGACTCTCTGGCCTTGGTGAAGTAGGAACTAGGGGAGATGACTTCTAAGAAATCTTCTAGGTTTAATGCTCTGGCAGAAGGCTGCAGGGAAGACAGGATTGAACAACAACAAAAGGAACATGGCATCTCTGACGTTCAGAAGCCTAAAATCAAGGTGAAGATGGACAAGCCATCCAACTCACCTGCCAGCAGTGCCCTGCACAGGGTGGGACTACAGAGACCAGAGTTGGGCTGGGGGTACCCACAGGCTTCTGGAAGAGGAGGGTAGGGCCAGGCCCTGAGGGTCGGGGAGGGGACTAGGGGGACAGTTTGGCCGGGCAGAAGGTGAAGATGTGGGGATGGGCAGGGAAGGCCTGACTTACTTTGGAAATAAAATCACATGCCCAGTGTCCTCTTGGCCCGGCCTGGCTGGTCAGCCTGGCAGGGTGGCATAGGGATCTTTCCTAAAGGAAAAGGTATTGAAAGGAAGCAAGACCCTCACAATGTATCCACTTTTTAATTAACTTGCCCTGCTGCCTTAAGTGATTCCCTGCTTACGCTCATTCTTTTGAAAATTCCAAAGTGCTATTTCTGACCTGTGATTTACTATTGCCGTACGTCTCTATAAGCAGTGTTTTAGCTTAAGTGGCAGTTGCATATTAATTACAAAGTTAATTATGTGCTGTGTAATCATGCTGTAATTCATTAGTTTACTCTACACTCTGAGAGTCTCATGCTAATAGCAAGATCTGACAAGGTTTCAACAAAGATCTGCTGAAAATCCAGCAGAGGACTAAAAAGAGCTGAGACCCCGAGGTACTTCCTCGAGACATTGCCTCTCCCTGCGGCTGGTCTGTGCCCTGCTTGGAGCAGCACGTGGACAGAGCACTGGACCCACAGCTGCCCAGGGCTTTGCCCAAGCACCCCTCTCAGAGCCCATGCCGCTTCAAATTGCAACCCGTTGTCCATAGAAGACAGTGGAAAACGCAGCTGGCTCTTGTCCCTTCCCCTCGTGGAAGCACAAGGACAGGAACAGAATTTGTTTAAAATTATTTACGGAACAGGGAGTCACTTTTAGATGAAAAATTAACTACTCAGATTAAAAAAAAAAAAACAACTCTGGAAGTGGAGACCACGGGGCAGGCTGGGGAGGGGCCTGGAGGGCTCAGGGAACAGACTGTGTGGTTCAGATGGGGAGAGGGGCCTGCTGGGGTTCGGATCAAGGTTTCTCCATCTCTTTTTCCTCCTCTAGTAAATTCTCAAAAGCATTCAAGGATGCCCAAGGGAACACTGGCCATATCCTCTTTCACTTCTTTCCTATTTTATCTCCTAATAGCAATCCACGGGGCCTGGCTGGGCTCCGAAATCTCCTCGGATGGTCTTGACGGCTCAAGGAAGCCTTGGTTCCTGTCTGTGAGATGGGTGAGAGCTCCCACTTCTTGGCCTGGAGACCACATGATGGACAGGAAGGAGATTCCCCAGCCTACCCCTTGCCTGCTCTAGGGTTGTCCAGGTGATTCTTTTCTAAAACCAACCATCTCTCTCAAGGCCCAGTGTTAGCTGAGAAGAAGCTCCATGATCTCCAAAGGCATTTAAAAGTCAACCTGAGAAACACAGGCTTGCTCCACACTCCCGCCCCTTGCAAATCTGCAGATCAGATTTCAAGCCCTTTGTTGCAGGAGGGGGTACTAGGACTGTGACCTCCCCCGGACATAGCAATCTGGTGGCTGAGACCCTCTGTTTTCCAAATATAAACCTGCTTGTTTATTTTTGCTGACAGCTGAAAGAAAAAAAAAAAAAAAAAAAGATGTGGAAGTCCTTTCCCTTCTGGCTCCAGTCAACGAGAAAGACTTGGAGCCCCAGCTGGCAGGGGAGGAAGATAAATAAGAAAAAACAAAACATGTCCTTGTGCTACAGTGGAATGTTTTTAAAAGAGGTGAAAAACACAAGGTCAGGGGCAGATTTCATTTTCTATCATTTCCACAGGCTCAAAGAGGAGGCAGGAGGCTGCCTACTGGATGGTTTCAGAGGAATCAGTTTTGGAGGGAACCTATTTTGGGGGAGCATGGGGGCACCTTAATAGCCCAACCACTGTGGTTTTCTTTCCAGGGAACACACTCGTTTCCCTGGCAACAGAGAAGTCCTGCTTCCAAAGTTCTGACTAGAGACCAGGCTTGGCCTGGGATGCTCCTGACAATTTTATCCACGCTAAGGCATCACTGTCCAGCTCGCCCAGGCAGAGAGCTGGGAGGGAGAGGTATAAAAAACGTCAGCTCTGCAAAAATATGGGCCCTGGTCCCTGTCTCCCTCCCCCTCGCATTGTGCAAGCAGCGACTCATCCCAGATTCATTGCTTTCCAGGGCTTTATGGCTGAGCAGGTAAAAATGCCTGAAACAGCTTGGAAACCAGCCCATGTTTGACAGCACCCAAGGACCCCGAGGAGGCTGTAAAGGCGCTGGGGTGGGAGGTGATGGACCAGCAAGTGCTGGGCTTCTTACAATAGCACACTTCAGCTGGCGTAGTGGGCACAGGAGACCTGGATCAGAACAGAGCAGGTCGGATTTTCTAACGTCATCTTCCATCCACGTTCACTTAGGGTTATTCCAGAGGCGCCTTCTGGATTTAAAGCCCATCTTCTCAGAGAGAAATATTGAAACGTCTGGCCTGGGAAGATGTGGTGCGTGTGCATCAGGTGCGCGAGGGAAGAGGGCGGTGCATGGGAGTGGAGAGAGGGGAGGAGGCTGATAGAGGCCCGAGTGCATTTGCAGAGCACTTATCCAGCTGCTGCCGGGAGCGGGGGCTAAGTGCTCAACGTACATTATCTCATTTAACTTGCTCTCCAGCTGCCCAGTGGGGCAGAGGCAATTATTCTTCACTGGAGGGAGTGGAGGGGTTAAGTGACCTGCCCAAGGCCACCCAGTAAGTGCATGCCAGAGCTATGAGTAACACCTGCCCATCTCCAAAGCCCATTCTCATGTCCACAGTGCCATGCACATCAGGGTCTGGAGAGGGGTAGGAGGGATGCCGTAGCTAGCGGTTTCTTCCCCTGTGGTGAAGGAGACAGAGGTTCCTGGAATTCTCCCCTCCCCAGAGCCTCCTCTGTCTTCTAAACACTTTGCACATTGTCCTCCCTCAGGAAGACAGGTCACGGAGCACAGCCACCTGGAGGCTCCAACTCTGAGTCTCCAGCCCCTATAGTCCACCTTGAGGCAGACATGTCCCCAATGGCTCACATGTCCCCAGGTTCTCATATCACATCCTAATAAGCATCGTCTCTTTAAGCCCAGAACAACCTTTTGATGTAGGTAGTAACAGTCCATTTCATAGCTTAAGGGCTGGAGGACCAGAGAGGTTTGGAAGCATGTCTAAGTTCAGAGCTGGGGTTCAAGCCTTGCCCTGACACCAAACCCAAGTACACTCTTAATTGATGATGATAAAGATGATAGCCAAGCCTTCCTGAGCTCCTACTATGTGCTCTACTTTCTTTGGGGTTTTTTGTTTTTGTTTGGGGGCCCTGGGAATCGAACCAAGGACCTCTCCTGTGCTATGCAAGTGCACTACTACCAAGCTACATACCCAGCTGTTTCTATTTTTTTTTAAATTTTGGGGTAGAGCCTCCCTAAGTTTCTGAGGCTGGTCTCAAACTTGCAATATTCCTGCTTCAGCCTCCCGAGTACCTGGCATCACAGGCATATGGCACTGTGCCATCTATCCACTGTTTTAAATACTCTACACAGATTAACTTATTTTTTTCTATGAACTATATGCTTTAAATAGCCCCATTTCACTGATGGGAAACTGAGGCATGGAGCTGTGAAAGCAAAATGGCCAAGGGCACACAGCTACTAAGTTGCAGGTTCAAGATCTGAACCCAGCCAGGCTGTTCCCAAGCTCACACAGGTCATTCACAGGATGTGCTGTTTTCTCCACCCAGGGGTTCTAGATGGTTCCGGGATCCTGCTAGAGCAGGTACCATTTTGGGGAGCTGGATTTTCCCTTCGTGTGGCTCCTGAAGCCCTCCCCTCCTGCCCCAGGAACATGGAGCAGGGCCTGCCCTGAAGTGGCGCATGGGGGGTGCCTGTGAGTGGCTCTGAGCCTCAGGCCTGTGCTGCACTGGGGATGTGCCTGCAGCTGATTTATAATCCCAGAGAAAACAGAATTGCAAATCTCACCCACAAATCTTCCTTATCGAGGTACTTGCGACAGGCAGACACGTCGTGAATTCCCCAGGACAGGCAGGCCGCCCCCGGCCTTGGCTCCCTCAGCCTCCCTGCTCCTTGGGGCTTGAAAAGGGACATGCATTGGCCCTGCGAAGTCCCTCTGGCTGCCAGAAGCCTGGCCAGCTCACCCCCGGGAGTGGTGGCTCCCCTAAGTGGGTTCAGTATTGCTTATCATAAATGCTGGCTCCCGAGGATCCCAGCCCAGACAGCCTCACGGGCCCCATAACACTGACTGAACTGAGGAGGAGAAGGGTGAGGATCTGCTTGATATGCACCAGACAGCACGGCTTTGCTTCCTTCTGTGTTTCAGGTTCATTTTCTCTCACTGTTGAGGCTCACAGAAGCTGTGTGACGGGGGCCCCACACCTGAACATGGCAGTCTGACTCTGGAGCCTGTGCTCAGAACCACCCTACCACACTGCCTCAAATCCTGGGCTTCTCAGGTCCTCAGGCCACGTAGGCTTTCTCAGGCCCTGTCCCTGGCATGCTGCAGCCCTCCCATGCCCTATTTCTCCCACTAGGGTTGGGGTCACCTTATGGGTACTTAGCCCATCCCAACTTGCATAGAAGTGGACCACTGGGACATGCTTCCAGCTCCTGCACATCCACAGCTGATGCTGCCACACTGTGAGTCCAGCTCATGAGGTACCCTCCAAAGCCACCGTGATTGCTGAGTAGAAAAGAGAAGCAGGCTCTAACCCCCATCTCCTCCACAGAGCCTGACCCAGCAGCCAGGCCTCCTTGGAGGTCTATGATAACCCAGTCAATTCCCCTGCTGCCCCTGTCCCTGAGGATGGACTCAGGGAGAGCAGGGAGGAGGCTGTCATATCAGGTGGCAATTGGTGGCAAGGTGAAGCTCAACCTTGGCTCTACCTAACCTGCTGTGTGATCCAGGCTCATCTGCTGCCTTTTCTGAGTTTTGTCTTTTTTCTGTCTGGAAAATGGCTGGTTTTGCCCCAGGATCATTAGGAGAATTAAATCGCAAGTATAAGAGAGGTCTTGACCTTCAGGAGAGGCTTACACACTCACACACACACACACACACACACACACACACACACACACACACACGAGTTCCGGAACATCAGGTTACAGGAATTCCCAGCCCAGCCCAAATAGCACCATGCACGAGCCCGCCCTTCCCGTGAGGTGTCTCTCTCTGGCCTGGCACCAGGGCGAGAGTCCCAGCTCCTCCTCCTCCAGCTCAGACTCCCTCAGTCCCAAACCTATAATCCCCAGCAGGGAAAATGACAGGCTTGCCCAGCAGCCGCCCTCGGTCAGTGGGTGGGGAGCCGGGTGGTGGCATGGTGGTGGCTGGGAGGCAGGCCCAGATCATGCAGCTGCCGAGTCATTGGAGGTCAACAGTGGGGACCAAATGCCATGGGGACTGTGGGTTGTGGGCAGAAGATGGATGAAGGAGGATGGGAGGGTGGGCATGAGACCCTAGGGCTGGTCAACCTTCTGCAGGACAAAGCCCAAAGAGGGTCAGTGAAGGGTGTTACCCCAGAACCACAGCCTAAGGAACGGAGTTCAGCCAGAGAGGCTGAAGGCACAGGGTCCCAGGGCCAGGCCCCTGGGAGCCCAGTTGAGGGTGGGGGAAGTTAAAAGTTCACTGAGCTCTCGCCCTGTGCCAGTTTTCCTGGGACAGTGGGGGAATCTGCATTTTAGAAATCATCTCTGGCATCTGCTTGCAGCCAGCTGGCTGTTCGGGAACCCCTGGATCACCTCTGCTGTCCCTTTGGCACCCACCCCCACTTGGCAGGAAGGCAAGGCTACTACAGTGCTATTGGCACCCTGACCACGTCTGCCGCCCACTCACCACCTGTCTCCGCAGACGCACACGCCTGTTTGCGGGCAAGGCCATCTGACTGCTCCCATTTACTAAGGCTCAGAGAGGAGAAGTCAGGCCTGGCTTAGTCCCTGAGCACTCCTCCTGGTCCCTCCCCACTGAGATGGCCATCCATTGAGGAGCTAAAATCTGGGAGCTCTCTGCTCCTCTAGAAACCTGCTCTGGCAGGAAAGCTGTCACCAGCCTCTGGAGGAGCTTCGTTCTGGATCCCTAGCCATGTGAATTCTTGGCCCATCTCAGGGGTTCCAAAGGCCTGATCTACCACCTCCCACACACCGTGGCTTTGATTAAGTCATTTCCCTTCCCTCAGCCCCAGTTTCCTCATCTAACACAAACATGGGAGGAAGCTGGGCTTGGGGACATGGGCTAGGGAGGGGAGAGAGGACACTGGGTGGAAAGGGTGGCGAACAGAAGCTGGTGGTGTGAGAACAGTTGGTACCTGTGCAGACAGGCAGGCCTGGATGATGCAGCAATTGAGTGGGCTCTGGGGCTGAGGTCAAGATTAAGACTGGAGCTGGGGTAGGCAATGAGTTTCTCTGACTGGCTCTTTCTGAAAGGACTGTCTTTCTAGCTATGGTGGGCTGAGAGCTTGGTGGCTCTAGGTCTCACCTCCTTCCTGACAGCCATGTTTGTCCCTCTACTGGTCAGGTACTTGGTCACTCTGGGAAGTGGTTCTTGGCAGTGGCCCCCAGCGTCTCTGGGTCACATGGAGGGACTAGGCTACCTGCCCAGAAGAAACTGGCAGTGTTTGTTGGGGCCCCTCTGGACTCCAGCTGGGGTTCCTGCATCACCAGGGATCTTGGAGCAGGAAGGAGGATAGGTAGGTCCAAAGGAGGAAGCCTAAGTCCTACGTGGCAGAGCTGGGCCTACCTAGACAGGACAGCTTACAGGGCAGAGGAGGCAGGCAGCATCCAGGGCCTGGGGAGAGAGGGACCATTTGAACATCTGGCTTAGGTCAAGGTCATAGGGATAGCCTAGCTCAAGCCTAGAACCAAGGATACCCATCTGGTCCTCCTCCACAAGCTGTGCCAAACCAGGACTCCCTTCTGTCACTCCCAGCCAGCCCATTTGTACTGTCCTCCCAGATATTTGGAATCCAGACTCTCTTAGGAAGGTCTTGCTGGAGGACAAGGTCACTGGGATGACCCTGGTCTCAGCTGTGCTCAGATGTGTACAGCCTGTCATCCTTGGGCATTTCCTCCATTCATGTCCCTAGAGAGGCCAGTGGAACCACAGGGCTGTCTTTGCTGGGGAGTGGGCCCAGTGGTCCTCTCCTGGATCCTGCTTGTCCCCTCCTCCCTCACTTGCTCTATTGGTCTTCCTGAGCTCCAGGATGGTATGAGGCATAACCCTGACTCCACTCTTGACACCCCTCCAGCAAGGGGACAGACAGACAGGAGGTGGGACAGGTGGATGAGAAGCAAGTCAGTGGAGGATGGTGCCTGTCTGCTATGTCCCTGTTGCCCCTCTTTGCCCAACGATGTTGATCGGAAGCTGGGCCCCTGAGAGAGGGCTGGTGGCACAAATGGCAATTGTTCCTGTGGCCTCCCTGCCCAGCGTGCCTGCTCACCCGCTGCCCGGTCCCCACTTGCCTTGGCCTCACCAGCCCCTTCCCTGCCCCCTCGCCGGCCTGAGATGGCTGTCTCCATGGCAACCCTGCTCATTCAATCCGGGGATAATGAAGCCAATGTGTTTTTCATTTCCATGAGCTGGAGTGCTGAGCAGAGCAAAGAGAGGGGGCTTTCCCCTCTTGCCCCTCCTTCCTGTGGAAGAGACAGAGAGCAGGGCCTGACCAGTAGAGGGACAGACACTGGCTGGCAGGAAGGGGGCTGGAGCCACCAAGCTCTCAGCCCACCATAGCTAGAATGACAGGTCACCCTGCCAAAGCTCAAGCCCAGAAAAGGTGGCTTGGTGCCACCAAGAAAAAGTCGTGGTGCGGAAGCCAGGCAGATCTGGACTCCATTTCTAGGTCTGTGCTTCCGCTCTACTTTCTTTACCTTTCTGGTCTTCCTTAAGTGGAATCAAGTTCACCAGGCACTTATTGGGTCCTACCTGAGTGTTGGGCTTCCTGTTGTCCTCAGGGATCCAGAACCCCTGTCCTCCAGGAGCCCACAGGTTAGTGGGAGGAGTTTGTACTTCATCAGCTGTAAAATGAGGCCAGCAACTCCTCCCTGCCACTAGCAGCAACTTCGAGTTACTGCTGGAGGGCACACAGTAGGTATTTAGTAAGTGTGAGTCTCTCTTCTCTTCTTCATCCGCGGCCCCTGGTCTGCAGCCCAGAGGCAACAGATGTTTAAGAAGTTTCCAAGTGTGAGTCAGCTCTCCTAGTGGCTCTGACACTTCTCCTTCCTCCTGGGTCTGGACGGGGACCTGCTCATTCTGCTGGAGGTGGAACTGAGGCCTGAGTGGGGCTGGGCTGAGGGGGGGCCAGGCTCTACTGTGGCCCAGAATCCAGGGAGCGGGGCTGCCTGGCAGCTCTGTGGCCCCCAGTTGCTGCCATCACATGCCTCCCCAGTCCCTCTCCAAGGGCAGGGAGCCAAAAGCACTCACGCAGAAAACCCCGGCCTGTCTCCCCCACTGATTCAATCACCCTGGAGGCCAGTGGCCCTCTCTCCTGGCTGGGCCGACAGATGAGAGGGGGAGAGAAAGGAAGTATGGGGAGGGAGTAGGGTGGGGGCAGGGAGGCCAGCATGGAAAGAGCAGAACAGGCCTTGAAAAATGAAGAAATAAACCTGCCAGGAGGGAGACAGCCTCAATCCGTCCTCCATAAAGCTGTCTTAGGGCCACCAAGGGTGTTGGTGGGGTAGAGGGGGCTGCAGATGGCTCCTCTTGGGACCCCCTGCTGCTCTCTCCTCCAGGCTGTTCCTCCCAGCCCCGCCTGTTGAGGAGGTCTGGCCGGTCGCAGGTCAAAGAGGACAGGAGCATGGAGGAGCACTGGACTCTGGTCAACTAGATGCACCAACACTAGCACACAGTAGGCTCTCTATATCCATTTAGGGACCTACTAAGTGGAGGAGCACCTGCTGTGTCTGCAGCCAACCAACCTGCAAGCAGGGTTTTGTCACAGGAGTCCATTCACAGACAGGCCAGAGCCTTGCAGCAAATCAGAGCCACTTAGGTTCCCCAGTACTGGGGTCTGAGCCAAACTGCCTTCACCTGGAACTATACTGCAGGTTGGGGGCCTCTGCCCCTGGTGTCCCCAAAGGCATCCCATCACACCTAGCCCAGTCTAGGGTAAGCTGACTGCAAAGAGGGACACAGCCCTGACCCCTCCACAGGGCCATTAAGAATCACATTTTCTAGGAACATTGAGTGACCCTGAAATCTGCTGGTGACTTAAGTCCAAAAGAGAATGAAAGGAAATTACAAAGCGATGAGAAAGAAATACAGCAAATGATCAACCAGGATGACCTCTGGGTGGGAGGATTAGAGGCAGTTTTATTTTTCATCTTTCACTTTTCTGTGACTTCCTGGCTATCTACAACAAGCAAGTATTACTTGGAAAAAAAAAAAGGACATCATTAAAGTTCATTCTGCTAGGTGTTACTTCTGCTACAGGACAAAGTCAAAGAAACTCATGTTGAATGAGGAAGCAACTTCACTGAGACAAAGAAGCCACACACTAAGGCCTCCCTTGGTGGCCGCAGGCAGATCCTGCAAGGATTCCCTGGGGCAGGAAAGAGAGGACCAGGTCTGCCTTCACCTTGCTGTAGGACACTGGGTAAGTCCTGAGTCTCACTTCACAGTGTGAGCACCAAGGTCTGGGCATGCTGGCACTAAACTTGTACGACATAATGGGTTGGAGACACAGGGCTTCTCTGATGAAAGGGAGCTGTCTGGGGCCAAGGGGCAGCTGAGGTGCCTCTAAAGGCAGGCTGGACCAGGGCACAGGGCAGAGAGGCTGCCCGGCAGCTCCAGGAGGGGCGGGGCGGCTTCATCCCCTGTTTACAGTGGAAACACAGACTTGAAAAGGTTTCACTTTTCCACTGTTTTTGTGGCAGTGCTGTGGGGAGTTAAGGCTTCCTGAGAGCGAGGCCAGCTTTCCAAGGCCACATGGAGTCCAGCCCTGTGCTGGCCTCCAACAGGAAACATCGTGTTTTCAATTTACAGGTCCATGCCAGGCTCTACGTGCAGGGCCCATGTTCCATCAGCCTGACTGTGTGCGGACAGCAATTCTAGGCCCTGCTGCAGTGGAGAGGCATGCAAGGACCTTGGTGATCCTGGAGGGGCCTTGCTCCCAGACAGCTCCACCACAGGGGCCCGGCAAAATTTGAATACTTTTGTTTGTTTTTTCAGGGGTTTTGGGAGTGCCTATGCTAGGCAAGTGCTCCACCATTGAACTACAATCTCCAGCTCTTTTTAGTTTTTATTTTGAGACAGGGTTTTGCTAAGTTGCCTAGGCTGGCCTTGACCTTTTGATCCTCCCGCCTCAGCCTCCTGTGCAGCTGAGATTACAGGAACGCACCACTGTGCCCGGTTAATTTATATGGTTTTGTTAGCAGTGGAAGCACCCAAGATACCACTTCACAAACTCCACTCCCTGTGCTCCTGGCTCCTACATTGCCCAGTCCTGCCCTTCAAGGACAAATGGGGAAACAAGCCCCCCCCCAAAAAAAGGGTTCACAATGGCACAAAATTATTAGCAAAAAAAGCATGAGCTCAACTCAGGTTAGCAATTATCCAACCAGGACCCTTGGCAAAGTGGAACTGTCCTACTCCCATGAGTGACAGCAAAGACAGCTGACCTCCACGACCTACCACAGGGCAGGCACTGAATCCTCATGGAGGCCATAGGACACACTTGAGTTGTCTTTTACATCTTACAGCTGAGGAAACCGAGGCCCAGGGGAATTAAGAAGCCTGCCCAAGTTCACAAGGCTGGTAACCATAGAGCTGGGAGTCTCAGTGAAAGATGCCAAGCTGCCCTTCCCTTTCCTTCCCCAATGCGGCTCTCAGCCCTGCTGCTTGCTGTCTGGAGCCACTATTGCTCAGTTTGTCCAAAAGCCTTACTACCAAGCAGGCCCTGCCAGCTCCTCCCATCCCCAGGTGCTTCTGGGAAATTCCTGAGAATGAGCGATGCTTGCAATAGGGATGTTCATGCAGCCAGTATGCACAGAATGCCATGGGCTACCCTGAGGGGCAGAAGCCGGTGTCCCAGCATAAAGGAGGGTCTCAGGCTGACTGCCCTCACTTCAGGGTCCCAGCTCTATGACGTGGGAAAGGGACCGGCTGGGCCGTTGGGAAGGCCTCAGAGATTCAGAGTCTGCTTCTTTTCTCCCTGCTGAATCTCCAGCTCCATAATACAGGGACCTAGTCTTTTGCTTAACATAGTATCGCAAACACTTGAATGCTGGTATACAGTAGGTGCTAAGTAAACACTAGCTGAATGACTGAAGGGGAAGGTGGGGCAGGAGCCTCTGCTTTCTCGGTGGGTTTGAAGAGGCTTGGGAGCTTTCCCCACTGTCTGTGTATCTATGAAGTCTGCAGGAAAGAGGAGGCACAGTCCCAGCCTTCAGCCTCCTGTGGTCAGTCCCCCATCCCGCTGCACCACAATGGCTTCCAGCCCTGGCCCGACAGCACAGTGCACTCCCTGTACCCTGCTTCTCACTTTCTGGGGCTCCTGAGCGCCAACTCTAGACAGACAAAGAGCACATTTTCAGGGACTATAATCCCTTTCTTGTTTGCTTTTTTTACAAACTGCCCCTTCTCTGTCTCTTCTCATCCAGGGCACTCATGCTCCCAGATGGGAGCCACTTTCCAGGCCAGGTGATGGTCAGGCTCACATGGGCCCCCAGGAGCTCCGTGGACTGGGCCAGGGAGGTCCACTGCAGAAGAATGCAGAGCCTGTTTAGCATGGAGAAGCCCTGCGGCCATTAAGTGGGTGCTCCAGACTCCAGCTTGGATTTTAAAGGCTAGACTTAGAAAGGTTCAGGTCCAAAGGAGATCCTCAATGCAAGCATCCACTGCTGTCAGCACCCAGGGGAGCGGAGCCACTGTCCTGAAGGCATTCAGGTTCTGTGTTCTGACACTGGGTTTCAAGAAAAGCCCAGTGAGAAATACTGCAGAGTCCTCCAGCAGATCGAAACTTTTGCTGGCTCCCTACTGCCCATAAAACAGAGGTGTGCCCCACTAGCGGGCCAGGTCCCCTGCCTGCCCTCCTACTCACCCTCTGGAGGCAACAACTGGGTGCCAGTGATTGGCCTGTCATTGTCTTGCTTCACTCTCTGTCTAGTTTGTCCCAGTGTTCCCCTGTCCTCCCACGGGAGCTGTGTCCTGGACAGCCCTGGAGCTCACCCCACCCTGGCTGGGTGAAGCAGTGCAGCCATTGAGTGCATGCTCCAGACTCCAGGTTGGATTTTAAAGGCCAGACTTAGAAAGGGAAGGCTCAGGTCCAAAGATCCTCAGGGGTTGAGAGTACACTGAAAACATTGACTCTCCCAGCAGGGGCAGCAAAGGGCTCCAAGTCACAGCCTGATGGGCTGGGCCTGACCCACGACGGGCAGGGCAATCTGTACTGACTTCTGCAACCATCCACCGATCCTGGGGATGGCACCTACTCTGTGCTTAGCCCTCTCAGGTGTGGAGGCACTTTTCTTGTTTTCTGAGGGAGGCCAGGGGACCTGAAGGTTACAGACAGGTCCACTGGAGATAAAACTCTAATGCACCCTCCAAGCAGCCTCCTCTGATCTTCCTGGTTGGCAGGGGTCTCTGCCCCTGGGGTCGAGGCTGAGGGCTCGGGCTTGAAGGTCAGGTGAACCATGCTTAAGGTCTAGCTCCACTGCCTATGGGCATGTTACTTAACTTCCTTGTTCCTCAGTTCACTCATTTCCTAAACAGACTCCTGTGAAGATTAAATTAGATGATACATATAAAGTATCTGGAGCCAGTGCTAATTAATACCATTAAGATTTTCCCAACACATAATTCATACTCTCATGGACTCACATGTGGCAGTATTATACAATGACAAACAGCAAGGACTGGGTCTTAAACCCTGGCTTAGTGGCCTTGGGCAAGACACTTTCTCTCTCTCTCTGTTGGTGGAGATACATTCTTAAAATTTTTCCTTATTACTCTCAGGGGAACCCTCCCCTCCAAAAAATAGCAGGTTGTCCTTGCACCTAGACAACCTGGTACCCTCTGACCCTTTGCTCCTTTTCTGTTCTCACAGTTACCATGCCACTGCCACTTCCCAAGCGGCTCCTCAACCCAGAGCCTCTCTGATGGAGCCAGGTTGGCCCTGCCCCAGGGAAGCCAGCCTCAGGCGGAAGGACCATGGGGTCTTGGGTCAGCTCATTCTTAAAGCAGAGCCAGCAGATTTGGAAAAATCATGTTGTACTGAGATCAAGTGCCTTTCATTCCCGTTGAGTCCCCCTCTGACTCACTGTCCCCTCCCCTGGCTGGCCCCACACTCATTACCATTTAAACACCTGAATTATCACACTGTCCAGCACCAAAGGCTGGAAGATAATTTACTTCTCTTACAAAAGGCCGATTCAGGGGAAGGACCCATTCTCCAAGCGCTGGCCTTCATCTCTCCCGTGGAGCGAGGAAGGCGTGGGAAGGGTCTGCAGGGATGGATGGAGTAAGACATTAAACAGTTTTTTTGGAGAGTTTGTATCCTTCTTCTCTTGTCTAAAAACATGCTACATGGGCCCCTGCCTTGCACACATGGGCTATGAGTGCTGGATGATAGGACCCCAGGGCAGGTGAGAGCAGACAGAGTTCAGGGTCAGAGGATGTGCCTTCCCAGCCCGCTCCAGCCACCTGGAGGCTCCAGCTGCTTCCCTAACATCCCTCAGCCTCAGTTTCCTCATTGGTAAGATGCAGATGACACTGGTCTCCACCTCCTGGAGTGCTGCATGAGGACGCTCACCCTGCCATTACCATCACTGTTCTAGCTGTTTCCGTCTCGCAGCTCCGTGGCTTGGCTCTGTTCTGACCTCCGGTGGTGAACATACCATGGCTGGTCATTGTCCTTCTGTCCTAGGGGCTCTAGGATGGGTGGGTGTCTCTGACACAAACATCCATTGCTGCTACCGCTCTGCAGTTGGGCCCCGAGTGTCCTTGCCCACCAGGCACCTGCTCAGCCAGGTGCCATAATGGGCCTTCAGGAAGGCAATGCAGGGCTTTGGAGGATGCCTTGGCAGGCAGGGTACCCTGGGTTCTGTTGAATTCGCTGCCCTTGGAGCCATCCTGTCTCCCAGACCTCACATGTGCTCTCTTTCCTAGTTCCTCCTGCTTCCTGGCCTGGTTCTCAGTTGCTGCATAGATATGTGGGTGTGTGCTATGTACCCTCTGGTCAGTCTGCATTTATGGGGTGCCGACGACATGCTGCTCACCCCCACAACACTTACAGAACAGTTACTTAACACGCACACGGCCTACTAAGCACTGGGCCTGATCCGCGGCCGCTCCACTACACGGTTCCATCCTCACTCTGTCTAGGAGGACACTCTGTCACTCCCTGCCCAGGAGAGGGCAGGTGTGTGGGTACTGATGATCTGGTACAAATGCCATTACTGCCCCTACCCAGCCCAGCTGAAATCCTGGAGGTGTCCGAGTGTCAGTTGGCTCTAGTCAGCCTCCTCCAGGAAGCCTGCCATGAACCTCACCAACCACAGCTGCCTCCTCTTTTGCTCTCCACATGTCCTTGGGCTCCATGGGCACCATGTATCACTAACTACTCCAGCACGCGCTTACACTGTGACCTAGACCCTGAACTCCCCGAGGGCTAGCTACTTTTTGTCTGCCCCAAGAACTGAGCAGAAGATCATACAAACAGTAGGTGCTTACTACATACCATTACCTTACGAATTTCAGACGGAGAGTGCAAGGAGGTGGGATGACTTATACAAAGGCCTGGAAGGGGACTTGTACCAAGTACCCAGCTGGGTTCCTGGCCTAGGGAGATAAAGCCACCCACTGTGGCCCCATAGCCAAGGCAGGCTGTGCTAGCAGGAGCTCTGGCCCCTCATCTGAATGACAGCACCACCCAGACCCTGAGCCCTAGGCCCTGACATCATCCCAGGTGGGAGTGGGTAAAGGCCCTGGGGGTAAGTCCTTCTCTGTCACTTGCCATGGTTGGTCCAGCCTCAAACAAGCCTCCTTAGGACAGGACTGGCCTCTGGGTATTGACTCCCCTGGGTGCCATGAGTGGAAAATGGGGGGTGGGCAAGGGAGCATGGGAGCCTTTCATTTCTCTTGCTCACTCACTGCCCCCTGCAGTGGTATTCCTGGAAACCCTCCATGGGCTACCCTGGCTGGGCCCCAGGACCTAGGGGCCAGGAGTGGCTTGTTAATTTAGGCCGATAGTGCAGGTCAAAGAAAGGACAGGTGACCAGAGCTGGTAGCTTCTTGGCCCCTCTCCTGGCATGGCCCTGTCTTTTCCCTGGAGCTGCAGAGAATGGTTTAGGGCTACCATCTGATGGGACTGTCCATTGCAGGTGGCCTACCTGAGGGTAGACCTGGAGTACAGTGCAGATCAGAGACCGTACTGTGAGCCCAGAGATGCGGAATGTCCCCTGCTTTCTGCCCAGGTGGTCTGGCAGGGCCACTCATTTTCCCCTCCTGTAACAGGAAAGGTCTCTGCAAAGCCATCCTTCAGTTCTGACACTAATAAGATTCCAAAGCCCCTCACAGCAGCCAGAGGACCCCACTCCACTGCTGTCTCCATCCTGCCTCCCTCAGCCAGCTCCAGGCTAGCAGTCTGTCAGGCTTGCAGAAAGTTCTCAGATCCTGGTGACTCAGCAGATGCCTGCTGAGTCAGAGGGTCACTGGAAGGCCTGAGGGAATGGTCACTGAATGGCACATCATGCCCAGGGGATAGCTTCTTGGTCTCTGGGGCTGGTGGGAGGCCAAATGCTCTGTGGCCAAAGGAATGGGGCAGAAACCCACAGCTGACCTCAGGAGCCTGGCCCTGGGGACTTCAGGATATGCCCATCATAAGGTCTTAAGAGAAGGAAGAGTTAGCCGGGCATGGTGGCGCATGTCTGCAATTCCAGCACTTTGGGAGGCCAAGACAGGAGAATTGCGAATTCAAAGCCAGCCTCAGCAATGGCGAGGCACTAAGCAACTCAGTGAGACCCTGTCTCTACATAAAACACAAAGTAGGGCTGGGGATGTGGCTCAGTGTTCAAGTGCCCCTGAGATCAATCCCCAGTACCAGAGAGAGAGAGAGAGAGAGAGAGAGAGAGAGAGAGGAAGAGGGAGGAGTCGTCTCGTGGATCATGGAAACCCTTGGTTTAATAGTGCAAATCCTGGGCCACAGAGAGGGACAGGCCTTGCCCATGCCAGTGGGAACATATCACCATCCAGGGCTCTGCCCCTAGCCCACCTCCCCTTTTCAGGCTCTGGTGTGTCACAGATAGGCCTGACCACAGGTATTAGCTGGGGGTACTGGTTAAAATTTCAGAGGCCTGAGTCCAGTTCCGGACCCACAGAATCATACTCTGAGAGCCCAAGAACCAACATTTAAGCCAGAAACTAGCCCAGAAGGCCCTTGTGTGCTGGCGGGCTTGACCGACACTATCTCTGTCCTAAAGTGCCATCTTGAAAATTCCCCCTGGAAAGCTCCAGAAAGGACTTGGGAGCCAGTGTCTCTAGGGAGGGCAGTATTTGGTTACCAGAGCTGACAGATGCCAACCTCAAGTGAATGCTCCAGTTGGGGACAGAGGCAGTCCTCCAAGCGGATCAGTCTATAGATAGCAGAGTGGATCCCAGGCAGCTCCTGCTGCATTCCATCCTTCCATTTCCCGCTTCACAGAGGAGAAACCAGAGGGGAGACAAAGATAAATCACCTTGTCTAGACTCACTCGGCTGATAAGTAGCAGGGCAAGGACTCGAACCCAGAACTTTCTGTCTCTAAACCCACACTTTAACATGCCCTACCGCATCATTTACCACCCTGAATTTATAAGAATGAAACTGTGGATGGCGAGTTTGCCAGCAAAAGATGTGTCTGAGCAGCGGTTGGAAGAGCTGTGGCCAGCATGCGACACCCTTTGTCAGCCCTCCTGGAGCTGTGACTGGGGACAGGCTGAGCTTCCTAAAGGATGCAGGAGTACTTCCTCCACTTCTTTTACACAGAGAAAAAAAAATGTTCCAGATTGTTTGGAGGTTCTAGTTTATCAAAATTCTTCTGGCTTAATCACTAGCCACCCTGCAGCTGCTGGGCAGGAGGGGGCTAGGAGGTGCAGGGTGCAGAGCTGGCTCCCAGGCAGCAAGAAGAGCAGGCATGTGGTACCTGTGAGGTGGAGTCTGGGTGGGAATGGGGTTGGAGAGGGCTCACAGGGCCACTCAGTGACGGCCCTCAGGTCAGACCATGTAGGGGGTGGGCCAGATGGAGATGGCACTACAGGAGAAAATTCCATGGAAGTTATGAAGCAGAGACGCTCCCTGAGGCTCCAAAAGAGGCCCCTAAAGATGCCTCAGGGAAACAGGCAAGGGTCCTGAACAGATGTGAGGCAAGATGTGCTGCTTCCAAACTGGAACCGAAGAGGGTGAGACGCACTTATCGGAAAAGACAGATGGGGAGGGGCAAGTTTCTGGAAGCTCGGAGACCACCGATTCCCTGTCTCCATTAACCAGTCAGCTCACCATGGGCTCTGGAAGGTTCTCTGGGGAGCAGTTTGCCTAGCAGCTGGGGTGGATGGACACCAGTGGGGACCACATTGAGGGCACTGCCTCATCCCTCTTCCTCAGCCCAAAACTGAAAAACTGGTGCCCAGGGACAGGGAGTGGGGAGGGCAGGTGTGCACCCACCACAGTGCCTGACACTATTTTTCACAGAGTCTACGCAGCATCCGCAAAACCCTTTTTAACACAGCCCGTCAAGTTCTGAAAGAACCACCAGCACACTAGATAAACCTCTGCTGTCCTGTAGGGAGCCGAGGGCACACAGCCTGGGTCCTGAGGCTTCTGCTGCCCTTCAGCACTGCAGTGCCAGGAACCACGATGAAGATGCAGCTCGGAGCCTGCTCTGAGCCTTTAGAGGAACTTCCAGTCCAGCGGGGCAGACAGCAGACAGCTGGTGTGAAGAAGGTCATGGGTGCAGGGGCTGAAGAAAGAGATGGTGCTGGCGAAAAAGAGGGGGGCTTTTGGCTCAGTGCACGCAAGCTCTGCAGCTGGAGGGAGGAGTTGGGTCCCTTGGAGAGTGGCCGCAGCCCCATGGAGGGAGACGGGCTCGGCACCTGAACCTTCCATGTCTCTCTGCCACGCTGCCTGAGCGGAGGCAAACAAGAGAGGCAGCTGTAAATGGAGCACGTGGCCAAGTGCAGCCAGAGGGGGTTTGTGAGCAACAAAGAAGAAAATCGGCTCTGGAGGGGCTGCTCTGCTGCCAACCTGGCCCCGAGAGACACCCTGTCTCTGGAGAATACTTTAAGGCTGGCGGGTCAGCCCCAGACTCCAGGGAGGCAATTTTCTTCCTCCTCCTATGCTCTGGGCTCAGTATCCGGAAGCTAGGAGGAATGAGGGGCAGGACTGGAGAGCATGGGGTGCTGCCTGGACTGGGGCTGTTCAGGGATAAAATAGGGGCCAGCCTCAGCTCACTGCAACTCTTATTCACAGTGAGGGTCAATCGTGTGAGTTCCAGTCACAGTCCTGCCTGCCTCGATCAGCCTTTATGGCCTACCTTGCTCTGTGCTGTAGGACAGTGGCAGTCTTGCCTACACAGAGAGCTTGCACTCTGCAACATGTCCTCCAGGCCTCAGTTTCCCCACCTGCAAAGTAAGGAAGCTGTATCCTGCAAGCCTGTGCCATCTACCATGCACTCAGGAGCCCCCATGGTGGATGAACAGAGATATGTACATGTTAAACACACACCAGGTTTCTAAGACTCAGAATGGCAAATAGAATGTAAAACATCTTCCCTGTGTATCGAATATATGATCATCCCAATATGTAGTCAATAAGAAACAGCACAGTGGCCCATCTGATGCACGCTTTCAAGGGCTCCAAAAACTTAAAGGGGAGGAAGGGCCTGGAGGGGAGTCCCACCCTGGCCTGGACATATGGTCTGGGGCAGAAATGGCAAGCGGGAGGTGCTGAGGCAGGAGGGCTACAGAGGGCAGCAGGTGGGGCGGGGGCATGCAGTCCAGGGTGATGGCAGAGGCTGGCATGTGACGTGGCTGGGAATGGAGGCTGCGGCCAGATGGCAGCGGCTTTCCATGCCAGGCTGAGTGGCTGGGCACATAGTGGGCACTTCCAGAAAGATGGAAGATGCTGACCAGGGACTGGGAGGGAGGGAGCTCCTCAGAGGGCGTCCAGGTGACTGAGAACCCCCAGGCATACGTTTCCCTGGGAGCCCACCCTCCAGTTCCCTTTCCCCTCAGGAGAGGGCAATTTATTTATTCATGAACATACACAGGCTCCCGCCAGGCGGCCAGCTCCTGTACACCTCACTTCTAATTATAGCAGGAATTTCATTAATGCTGCAGGGAAATGCCAGCTTTCCAACAGCCCCTGCTAGTGGGTGCAACCCTCGGGTGGGCACTCAGCCTGCACTCAGAGCTGTGAGATCCCTCTCCACCCCAAGGGACCTGCACAGCCCGTCAAGATCCCCAGGGAGGGGACAGTACCACCTGGTGCCCCCCCGACCTGGCCACACACAGTGCTGCTCTGAAGGCCTGGGAGTGTGGGGCGCTGCCTTGGACACTTCCAAAGTGCAGGGAGGGAGGGAGGGAGGAAGGGAGGCAGTGGAGTGTTACAGGATAAACATGGCAGAGGCCACAGGTTGGGAGCCTGGGAGGTCCCAGTTCTGTGGAGCTCTGGAGATGGCAGAGGGCGTAACACACAGCAGACATGCCACTGGGCTGCCTGGCAAGGAGAGGATTTGAGGGAAAGGAAAGCAGAGGTGGGGAGGCCCTGGGGCTCAGGGAGGCATTCCAGGGAGAGGGTGGCTGTGCTGAGGAGGATGCAGCAGAGTGGAGCTCCTGGGCAAGAGAGCTGGAGGAGACAAAGACGGCGGCCGGGATAGGCAGAGACAGAGACTCGGGAGACAGAGGACCGTGGCTCCACACCAGGAGAACCCAGGCAGATACACACACACACACACACACACACACACACGCACACACACATGCACACACACGCACGCACGCACACACACACGCACGCACAGAGCACTGGCCTGCAGCCAGAAGCCCAGACAGAAGCCATAGGGCCGGGTTGGGCTTGGCTGTTTGGCGGACTCCCCTAGAAGACCTGGCCCACCCACAGGCACTTGCTGGGCCCACCCAGAGACTTCACCCCAGAGACACCCAAAGCCCTGTCCTGTTTGCTGTGGGAGGGAGGTCAGTGCACTCAGGCCCAGATGCTATCTACTCCAAGGTCCCTTGGGAGCCCACCATTACCCCCACGCTGTCCTTAGTCATGGGCAACAGGGCCCACCCAGCCAGTCTGAGTGGGGAGCTGGTGTGAGGGTCTTAATGAGGCACTGCACGTGGGGGTCCCGACACACATGGGGGCTCTCCCTGTTCCTCGGCTGCTCAGGTTTATTCAGGCAGCCTTACCTATGGCCCAGAAGCACCACGCCCTTACCCCCACATCTGTTCACACCAGCACACGTGTGCTCACACAACAGCGCTCTCCTGTCCCCCTGTTCAAGTTCAGAGGCTACTCCAGTCCTCATTAGGGCCATGGTGCCCATCCTGGATGTCTGGGCAGAGGACCAGGGCCCCACATTAGAGGCAGAGGGAGAAGCTCCTAAGTGGAAGCCGGGCTTTGTCAGGCCCAACTCTGGCTCCCAGGCTGAGTTCACCTGGGCAGGGGTGGGGGCTTCCAGGAAAGGGCCTGGAAAACACTCCCCAGCTGCAGCTCCCTCCTAAAAACTGTGCTCCAGATTCTAGACAGGACCAGGAAAATGGTAAGGGCACATTAAACATGACCCACATGGAGCCCATGTCTGAAGCCCCCTACTCCCAGACGAGGGCCCTGTATTTCCTCCCATCCCCCTCCCTGTGCCACGCCGTCCCCTCCTACTCTCAGTAGGAGAGTCCCCCGTGTAAGATCCTGGGTCTTTCCCCTGATGCTCTTCAGTGTCTTGGTGCCCATGCAATGGGGCCAAAGGAGGAAGGAAAGGATCAGTGTCCCGCCTGGACAGTCCCCCTGCCGCCCTCCCTGGGGGCCTCTGGGAAAGAGCTTTGGAGGGGAGAGACTTCCCCCACGCAGTCCAGCCTCTCTGGCATCTGTCCTAGGGAGCTTCATGCTTGCTCTCGCACACAGGGATGCTCCGTGCCCCTAATCTGCTGCCTGGATGCCCTGAGCAACTCTAACTCCAGCTCACACCCTTAGAAAACTCACTATTTCCCCAAGAGGAAGCTTAAAAGCAAAACAAAACAAAACAAAAACAACAGCAACAAAATAAAACACAGCCCAACCAAACCAAATCAAAACAAAACAAAACAAAAAAACTCTGGACAGCTCAGACTCTTGGAAAGTTGAATTTGTAGAAGCCAGGGAAACAGTATGGTCAGCCACTGTGTGGTTCGAGCTTTCCTGGCCATGGGGCCTGACTGTCCTTTCATCCTTAGTTTGGAAAGTGACACAATTAGCCCATCAACCTGCCTGTTGCTCCACATTATAACAGAGCTATAGCATTTACCACTTCCTCAGAGACCCAGATAACCATCTGTTCACTTAGTCAAATATCAGCTGTGTGCCGGGACCAGGGTAATCATTAATATGCTTCTCTAGTCTATGGCTCACCATTCACCCATTTTACAGGTGGCAAAGTTGAGTCCAGAAAGAGGCAGCAACTTCTCAGAATCATGCAAGGAGCTCATGGTCAAGAGCAGAGCCTCACGCTGCTGTGGGCGCTATCTGCCAGCCCTAGGATGAAGGGGAGAAGGCTGCCCACTTGCCACACCTAACCCCAGCCGGAAGTATTGATTACCACCTTTGCCTTGGAGCAGTTTTCTTTTACCTTCAAGGCTTTCTGTTCTTTGCTTTTTTTTTTTTTTTTTTAAAGAATAATTCTTGAAGCTGCTCCTATGATTAATTACCAGCTGCCTAATGCTCCGCCACTGGCAATTTCTGGAAAGGGAATGAATTACCTTGAAAACATCCGAAAAGAGAACCCACCGTGAAGGAGAATTTTAAAGGTTACCTGACAATTAGCAGTGGATTCCCCTGGCTGTGCTGGATTGCCAGCAGCTCCACTGGAGAGGGGGGTACCTCCTGCAGTGGGGGCCACACCTGGCTCCAGAGAGCAGCCAGCCAGGAGGACTGGGCAAGGCAACTGCATGTGCCCCTCCTGCGGCCCCACCTCTCATCTCTAGAGCAATGTGAGCCCATTAGTTCCCACGGACCGCGGTTCAAATCCCCACTCCACCACTTACAGCTCTATGGTTCTCTTAATCACACCAAGCCTCTAGAGAATGAGGCATTAAACAAACTTCTTCGAGGGACTCTTGTGGGGAGAAATAGGTATTTCAGGAGCAGAGTGCCTGGGACAAAGCAGACGCTCATAGGACTGTAACGTTTGAAAGTATTCACAGCTTCTATGCATCCTCAGAACAGCACGATCTACAATGGTGTGGAAAGCAGCACATTTTCAGGTGAGGAAACTGGCTCTCACCGCAGTGAAGGAAACTGCCCAAGATCATGTAGCTAAGGAGCAGGGAGCAGGGATTCCTGCAGCAGGAAAGGGATGAAGCTTCCTGGTTCCAGAGCCTGAGCATAACTGGCCTTGCCCTGCCCAGGACCTCTGTGAACACCCAGCTCCATAGAGAAACTGAGGGCAGCAAGTGAGGCCTCCATGCCAGAGCAGAGGTACCTGCTTTCCCAGGCTGTTCCCTGAGGTCATGACACCTTGGGATAAAGGACTCTGGCCAAGTAAGCGTTTTTGTGAAGGCCTCTCCTCTCTGGGCTGAGGACGGCAGAGTCAACAAGGATCCCACAGGTTGCCCTCTGGTGCAGGGCCAAGTGCGATCAACCCTGAAATGCCATACTGTGATGAGACGTGCTGATGTCCAGGTACTAGATCCTATCTGGAGGCTTAGCCACTCTCAGGAACCCCTTGAGGGTCCCCAAGCTCCTCATCAGGAAGGTGACCAGTTCACGTCTATCTGGCATTGGTGGGTCCCCAGGGGGAAGACACATGGGCAGACACGTGGGGAGGAGGGAGGGCCCCTGCACTCTTGAAAACATTGCGTGCAGTGTGCTGTTCCCTCACCATGACAGTGGGGGAATCCCATCCCCATCAGACAGATGGGTAACCCAAAGCACAGAGCACCCATCCAAGGTCACAGTGGACAAGGGCTGGAGTCAGGATCTGAAGGCAGCCACAGCACCCATGCCAGGGCACATGCCACCCTGCTGCCCAGGGTGGCTCCTGAGTGGCTGCCTTATTTCTTGGTGGAGGGGGCCCAGCCCCAGGGGGTTCAGAGCAGTGCACATAGGGACCAAGACTGGGCACGCCAGGCCTGTCCCTCTCCCCAAGCACCTCCCCCACTCCATCCTGTAGCCATTCTAGACACAGGCTAGGACAAATAGGCCCTAGGGTGCCGGATACAGGGTGGCCCCACTCATGGCATGATGATATCTCAGCAAAGATGGCCAGCACCCAATCCCACCCAAAAGGGCTGAGGTCCCCAAAGGTGCAGTGTGGCTCCGGCCAGCACCCATCTCCCAATCAGGACAGCCAGGCTGCAGGCCTACCTCTGTGATCTGCAAGTCACCAGTGTCCCACGTGCTGGTCAGCAGCTGGCAGCCCTCCACTTCACTCCAGCTTCATCCTCCTACAATGAGAAGGGTGGTCAGTGGGTCCAGTGCCATAGCCTGAGCACTCACCATGCTGCAAAAGCCACTGCCTGCAGAAGTCCACAGCCAATAGAGCCACAGCAGCCACATCTGACAAATGGGAACTTGAAGGAACATGACTGTGGACATGCTCCCAGGCTCCCTGCCTTCCAGCTTCCTCCTATGTCAAGATGGAATCACAAACTCTCTCTCAAGATTGCTGGGAGGATCCAGCGAGACAGGGTGACATCACTCATTCACTCAATATTTAATGAGCACCGGGTGCTGTGACTGTGGTCCCTAGCCTCGTGGGGACTCAGATGATGAGCCAGGAATAAAACAGTACAAAATTAAAAGTCAGGTCTGCCAGGAAGAACAAATGCAAGGGCCACACAGCAAAATATAGGGCGACCTCCTTAAGGAAGTGAAATTGAGGATGAGTCAGGAAGAAACAGTCCAAGCTGCAGGGAACAGCATTCTAGGTAGAGGGAACAGTATATTTGAAGAGTCTGAGATGGAGGCAGGGAGCCTGGTCCAGAAGAGGACTGGAGAGTGGGAGGGGTATAGAGCATGGGGGCCGGTCAGTGGGGACTGGGAAGCAGAGCCAGTCACAGAGATGGTAGAGGGAAACCACGAGAGGGTCTGGGCATCTAACAGGCATCACATGACCCTAGATTGCTCAGGACAAGGGCAGTGGGTAGAAGCTGCAGGACCTGCTGGTAGCCTGGGCTTATTGGATGGGGTCCAGTTGGCCTACCTCCTCAATGCTCCATTAACATACCATCCCACCCCACCACCTATGGCATCCCACAAGAACCCAGGATGGTGAGACTCAGAGGCCTGGCTGGCACGCATTAGCAGAGATGCAGAACCCTGAAGCTGGGTCCTTGTGGTAAAGTGCCTGGCTCTGTGGTTGTGGGTGATCACTGGGCCTCTCTGGGCCTGCCGGGCTGCATGTCTCAGAGGAGGGATGTCCTGGCTAGCAGCAGAAGAGCCAATGCAGGGGCCATGTGCACCCTGGATTCTACACAGGCCATGGGGCTGGGTGGAGGCCTCAGACCTGAGTCTCCTCCATGTCCAGCAAAAGAGATTCACAGGAAAGCATAGGAGCCCCTGGCTTCAAGGTCTGGTGTTTGAAGTTTGGACTCAGTGATAAAAACCATTAGTTCCAACAAAGGATTTACCCTCTTACCAGGTGTATGGGTGAGATGCATATCTTAAACCTCTCTGCATCAGTTTCCTCAACTATGGAGGGAATTAGAGGCTTCCCGCAGAGAGATGTGCAGATGATCTAAAGTAATACATACAGGGACCAGGGCACAGCACCCTGCTGCACATTAGCTAAGGCACGGACTGCCTTGAAGGGTCCAGTGCTGGGCTCCATGGGGCACTGGGTCTCCAAGCCCCAAAGTCCCAAAGTCAGGCCTAGTGTTCCTACCCCAGCCACAAGGAAGGAATGACTCTTTAGTTCTGGCAGGTTCCACACTCTGCTTACTTTGGGAACACAAATAACCCGTGGACTCTATGGCCCTAATTTTCCCACTTCAAAGAGACTGGGGCCCAGAGAGGGGCAACATCTGCCCTCGTCCCAGGGTCACACAGCAAGTCACTGGCTGGGGCAGAACAAGAATCAGCCTCCTGCCTCACCACCTCCCACAGCTCAGCCTTCCCCAAAGGCGAGTTGGCCAGCAGAGCCATTGACAAAGAGAAAATCATCTCTGAGCAGCTAAGAGAGAAGCTAAAGTCAGAAAGTCCTTGCTTACTCAGTGAGCATGGTCTAGGCCTCAAGGAACAATACCCACCCCTGTCCACTCAGGGTGCTCCAGCTCAATGGTAGACACACATGGGCCTCACTGCCTCCTGCAGCCCTAATACCTTGGTGTGGGGCTTGTGCAAAGGGGCAGGTGAAACCAGAGAGGGGAAAGGACTTGTCCAAGGTCACACAGTGATAAGTAGAGGATTTGAACCTCAGGCCCTGGTCAGAGACTGTGGGCCTGCACTGAACCTCCCATCTGGAAAAGGCAGAAGTAAGAGGCTCACATTCATGGAGTCTGTGTTGTGGGTTAGGCCTGAGATATTTCCTTTAACCCTCAGAGAAATGCTATGAGATAGAACCTAGCAAATGAGTCCAGAGACTCTAACTTGTTAAGGTCACGTCGCTAACAAGGAGCTAATGGGAACTGTGGACAGATGGGTGAGTGCTCTGTTCCTGCCCTTGCTCTGCTCCTCTTGCAGCCCTGGGAGCTGCTTAGCAGAGCTGCTCAGAGCCAGCAGGCCCTGGGGTCCCTCACACTGGGGAAGGGGATACTCAGGAGCCAGAAGCCTGGGTGTGCAGACACGGAGGTAATATAGTGTCCCCACTCACAGCCCTGCTGGGTGCTCTCCGCTAAGGCTCACAACCTGGGTGGGCTTGGCTACCTAGCCAGACCAGGGAGAGAAGGCGGGAGACAATGTGTGTTCCTGGCTGTTGCCAGCCCGAGCAGCCTAACGGATAAACACCACAGGTCTAGAAGGCACTACTCTCTTCCTAAAAGGCCCTCGGAGCCACAGAGAGGGTGCAGCCTCAGCCTTGGCCTCGGGGACCATGATGGGCTGTGGGCATCCCCTGGACCCCAATGTCTAGAAGGTTCTCCTAGATGCCCTCTGCTCAGGACTCTCACTGGGCATGGACAGGGAGACTCTGATCACAGGGTAGCTTGGAGGAGGGAGGCGGCCAGAGGTGTCTGAAGCCCCTGAAAGGAAGGCAAGGCAGAATGGATGCCTATTTTGCAGAACGGGATACTGAGGTTCCAAGGCAGGAGGTGTCATGCCCGAGGAGTGACAAGACTGGGTCTTGGAAAAGGCAGAGGTCACTGAAGGGTGGAGACTGTCCCAGGATTAAGATGGGCTCCCTCCACCATCTATCTTCCTCTCTCCACCTCCTTTGGAATTCCCTTAGGAGGAACTGGGTATGGGCTTAGAGCAAAGGCATCTGGTTAAGTCCACATTCTGGGCCAGAGCCTTGGCTCTGGCCAGTGTGGTGAGGCCAGAGGGCAAGGGTGGGCACAGCTGGGGCAAGATCCCTGTTCTGCTCATCATTGCTGGGTGGCCTCAAGCAAGTAGCTCAGCCTCTCAGACACCCCACCTCCTTTCCAGACGGGGATCCATCTGTCTTCCAGCTCCTAGCCCCTAGGGAATCTCCAGGCTGACGCAGCCAGAGCACGAACCTAATCACAGATCACTGGGGCACAGGTCAAATGGCAGAGGCAGTGGCAGAGTTCAGGGCTCTTTTTACCAGGTCTCAGCTCCTCAGCCACTCCTACTTGCTCTGGTCATTTCTTTCTCCTCGCCCCCTACATACCTTGTGCCCTGGGGCTGTAGGGTATGTAGACACAGGTGCAATGGAGGAAGAGTGTGGTGGACAGAGACTGTGGAAATGTGAGGGAGTGAGTAATTAATTGCTTAGACTCATAAACAGCCAAGTGGGCATCAGAACCACCTTCCCGTGGGGGTCTACCCATCTTGGTCCAATTGCCACTCCCATGGCTGCACCGATCTGAACTGCCTCCGCCACACTGACCCTCAGCCCCTGGGCTGGACTGGTCAGCTGTTTCCACTCCGCTTCACAGAAGGACTAAATGACTGCACATCCTGTGGTCAGGGCCAGGAGCCCCTCCACTGTCCCCACACACTCTCCAGAGGGTAGGGGTTTCCTCAGTTTGAAGACCCACCTGGGGGTGTATCCCCTGACATGACCCTGGGGACTACCCTCCCTTGGTAGCCAGAGCTGGCTCCAGGAGCAAGGCAAATATTTACCCCTGATGGTTATCCAAACCAAAGGGGCCAGCTGCCCCGCCTCCTGCATTCCTAGAATACATGTTCCCTGACCTCACCAAGTTGGGGGCTGGGGATCCGGATCCAGGAGAAGAGCCAGAGCGGGCTCCTGGGCCTAGGTGGAGGCCAAGGCCTGGTGGACGCAGGGCGGGCAGGCTTCAGTCACCCCTTGGCCACTCACCCACTCTAGGAAGCTCTGACTGCTCTTGGAGAGTTGTGGGCACTGGTGCTTGCTGGGGCACCGGTCAACACACCACAGCTGGCCAGGCCTGGGCTGCCCCTGGGTGGGAGGTAGGGAAAGAGTTATGTGATGCCACATGAGAGCTGTGGTTCAGAGCTCCTGTCACCAGGCCTGAGCTCCTCTCTCTCTTTCTACATCACACACACACACACACACACACACACACACACACACACACACTGAGCAACTCAGCCTGCCACCAACAGGGCAGATCCGCCTGCCTACCAGCGAGGTCCCAGCAGCATACACCATCTAATTTTATCCTTAGTACAACCCCATTGCTAGAGAGCAGGAGGGTCCCACTTCACAGAAAAGTAAATGCCCAGCAGAGCCCAGAGGTCACACGGCATAAAGAGGCAGAAGATAGCAGCCTCTACCCATACTGCACCCGGCCCCCCAAGCAGCTCTGTGGCACCAGGGCTGCCCTCAGAGCCCTGTCCATCCTTCGATGCCCTAAGGATCACCTCTTCCGTGCTGCTTTCCCTGAGAGTCCACCAAGTGATCTTCCCCACCTTGAATGTCCAGAACATCTCAATGGTGTTTCTCTCCTCCTTGTGTAATTAAAATTGGGTGCCTGGTTATCTCTTCAGTCACGAAACAGTGACACTGTCCTCATTCCAGGCATGGTAGAGTCAAGCCCAGGAGCTTGGGCAGTCCTGAGTGCTTGGGGGAGGGCCGGACATCTTCTGAACCATTTCACCACAGAGCAGTAAATACAGTTGGCTTCAAAGAGCAGATAACAAAGATAGATTTGGCAAGCTGGTAGTTTGGGGTCCAGGGGAACTCCTGGGCAGGGCTGCCTGAGAATCACGAGGTGCCCTGGGTCAGTAACCCTGTCTGTCTTCACTTCCTCTGAGAACTGTTCGTACAGTAGCCGCACCCAGCCTAGGGAAGCCCAACCCCGGACCCTGCCCTGTCACACAGCATGCCCCTGGCTCTCTGGCCTTCCTCTCTCTTGCTGGAAACTTTGCAAAGGGCTGGGGGAGGAGCAGACAGGCAGCATTTGGCTGACCTGCTGAGGAGGGGGCAGTGCCAGGCCTGCGGGGTCTGGATCATTGGGAGTCACCAGCATCTGCTTCTGGACCCTCACAGATGCTTCCACGTGTGCCAAGCTTATGATCAAAGACGCTCTATGCAAACCTGGGGCCACACTGACAGCACAGGAGACTCACGGGGTGTGTGTTAGGGAAGGAGGGGGCTCTCAGAACCACGCACTTAAACTATCTCAGCTTAGCTTCTCTCCTTTTCAAGATGGGGTCGTAAAGCGACTTATAGGAGTTCTTTGTTCACCTATTCCTTCATTCAATCATTCATTCTCTTCTTTTAACAACTAATGACTGCTACTATCTGCCAGAGGAAAAGGGCGAGCAGAAGAGAAGAGTGGCGGGTGGGGGCGGGGCTACAGTCTAGGGTGAGGTGGGGAAGACGGGATGAGTGGATGGTTCCAGGTCAGCTAGAGGTGTGGGGATAGCATGCTGGAGGGTGTACCCCGATCGGCCTAGGAGTAAAATGGGGACTTGAGGACATCATTCCCTCTGGCAGAGTCTGGGTGAGAGGGAAGCACTCCAAGGCACAGCCCAGAGGTCTGGCAGGAGAGGGGCTGGGATAAAGACGGCACTGTAGGTGGCTTCAGTGAGGAGGAGCAGCTGCATTCGTGGGATAGGGGCCTCTGCGAAGGTATCATTCCCAGCTCGATCATGATTTTCTGTTTTGAAGGCCGCTCTGAAGTGACACCTCTTCAAGAGAACCTCACAAAACCCAGAAAGTTCTCACTCACTCAGTGAGCATCATCTGGGCCCCTAAGGAGGACTGCCACCCGCCTGGTTGCTCACGGTGCTCTGGCCCATGAAACACCGCTCTCGTCTCTCCAGCTGCTGCTTTAGCTTGGCATGGGGTCACAAGAAGAGACCAACTGAGGCTAGAGAGGAACGAACCCATGCAGAGTCACACAGTGGTAAATGCAGCCTTGGGATTTGAACTCAGGCCCTGGCTGGGGACTGGCTCCCCTTTCCTGACAGCCTGCATTAGATCCCCCTCTGGGAAAGGGGGAGGGAAGCTCACCTCCTTCCCAAAGCCACCCCTAACTGCCCCAGCAACAATTCCTAACAATTAGAGGCCTATGGCTCTGGCATCTGGCCCACTCACTCTGGGAGAAGAGGGAAGGGTCTCCCTCCTCCTGAAGTCATCAAATGAATAATTGCTCCTCTAATCAAAGCTCAAGGGTGCAGCTGGATGATGGCACACAGTGTAGCTCTACGTAGTAGTGTTTCAGATTTGGGGCCTCAGCTCTGCCACCTACTAAGCCATGTGGTGCTGGGAAAGGAACTTGGCTTCCCTGGGCCTTAGTTTACTCATCTGTAAAATGGAGATGACGACAGTCCCTGTTCTTACAGAGTTGAAGGACTTAACAAGATTCTGCCAATACCGCGCCTGCCAGAGAAAGGCTCAGCATGCGAGGGTGGCTGTTGTCATTGCTGACTCAGGTAGACTGCAAGTGAAGATGTGGGGTCTTGCCCAGATGGAGGTTCTAGACCTCACATCGCAGAGAAAGAGACCTGTTGGGACCCAAGGGGAAGGCACAGCCTTTCCTTTTCTGGGAGCCCAGGGTCTTGACTAGAGGGGTACCTGGCCAATAGGACCAACCAGGCTCCTGGCACCCATTGGGGCTCTCACCACTCCTGAAGCCAAGGAACTAAATTACTCTGTCTCTGCTCATCTGGGGCTGCCCTGAAGCCCTGAGGATGCCCCAACCCCAAATTCCACGTAGCATAAAATGGCTCTGGCAAACGCTTTCAGAAGAGCCCCCAGAGGTCCCCAGGAGTCCTGAGTCCAAGCCTACCCCTGACAGAGGCCAGGACACAAGCCCAGAGAAGAATGGGCTGGCCCCACGGCCAGGACTGGAACCCAGGTTAGCACTGGTATTAGAGGTAGACTGAGGAGCTAGGGGATCCAATCCTGGCCCACAAGCAAGTCACTTGTTCTCCAGGTCTGGGCTTCCCCACGTGAGGCTAGTACTGGTTTGAGGACTACGTGAGCGATGTCACACCCACACTTGTTGCAGGAAGGTCGAGAGGCTGAAGGGCACGAGCCCCCTCGATGGCCATGCAAACAGCCGTGTTCTGCGTGTTTCCAGTGACCCCCTTCCTGGGCCAGCTGCCAGCCTCTGGCGGTCACATTTCCCAATCAGGCATCCTTCTGGGATTCTGGCCACAGTGGGCCTGGCTGGTCTACAGTGATGGCCAAAGCCCAGATTTATAAGTGCCAGACAAAGGAAAGCGCTGTTCTTGCTAGCAGGAGGTGGCGGGTCTGAAGACAGGCTCCACAGTCACTCAGGCCTGGACAAAATCCCGTCTATGCTGCTCATAAGCCAGGTGACCTTGGCCAAGTAAGTCCCCATGCCTCCTTGACTCAGTTTCCTCAATGGGGTAATGGGGAGGGAGAAGGTTTGGGTGACAAGTGCCTGGCCTAGTCTCTGGCCCTTGGAGGAGTCCTGGCACCAGGAACTCTTTTCACTTACTGAATCATTAAGTTCCCCCACCCAAGGGTGGCCAGTGGTGGTCTTCAGGGAGCTGCTGGAAGCTCAGGGAGGAAACTGGATTGCACTGTTATTGACCATCACACTTCACTCTGAAGTCTGTTCCAAGAGACCTCACCCACCTGGACTCCAAGGAAGCTCTACTTGTCCACTCTTTACTCGGAGGTGAAGTTCAAGTCTCATCTTTGCCTTGCATCCCTCCATGATGTGGGGGCAAGTGCCTCCTCGTCCCTTGAGGTCTCCACCTCTCTATCTGCCAAGCAGGAGGAGTGATGCCTGCCTAATCTCCAGGGTCGACAGGAGGACTCTGAGAGGAGGAGGATGCAGTCATGATCCCCAATCTGGGTCATGCACTGCCAGCCCTGGCCAGTCCTGCCATCCCGGGAAGCCCTCGGCCCAACCCGGACTGAGTTAGCACACACGCAGAGCAGGGCCTGGGGCCCACCCAGAGGTGCTAAGGACATTGCCAGTTGCTTCCCAACTGCAGGCCTCAAGGCAGGCCTAACATGCCCCTACTCCTCCCCAGTCTGGGATCTCTCTTGTTCTTTTGGAAAGAGGGGCTTTCTCAGCTTAGCAGTTTAGCTGGATTCTCAAAGGAGCCACACCTCACCTGCCCATCCATCTACACAACTGATAGAACCTGCCCTCTGGGGCCCTGGAGGGACCTAGAAGGACCAGGGCCAGCACTAATGTGGTGCAGCCAGTACTGGCTATGCAGGATCAGGAGTGCTGCACTTTGAATGTGTCCTGAAAGTTCACATTAGAAATAATCCCAAAGTCATATGTTCATGGTACATAGAGGTGACATCCCATGATGGCATTAATGGCTTTATAAGAAAAGAAAGGAGCCTCAAACTAGCACTCTTCCTCTGTCTCTCCATGTATGTCCTCTGCCATGTTATGCCATAGGAAGAAGACCCTTGCTAGATGCTGAGCAGATGCTCTTTGATTTTCCAGGCTCCAGAATCATAAGAGGCAAATAAACTGCTATTCTTTATAAATGACCTGGTCTCAGACATTTTGTTACAGCAGAGAAAATAGACCAAGACAAAGAGTCCCAGAATGTTGGCTGCATAAATGAGCAGCGATGGCAGGGACTGGCATAAACCTGGCTCAGATCAAAGACGGAGGCAGGTGGTAGCTGCACAGAGCTTATAGTACTTGCCCCAGGTCAGCTCTAATAGACACTGTTCATACATGCAAACCCCTGGTGAACTCAGTTAGTCCCCACAGCAATGCTATGAAGTGAGTAATACTATTCCCATTTCATAGATGAGGAGACTGAGGCTCTGAACCATGAAGTCAGTTGTCCAGTGTTAGGAAATGGCACAGCTGGATTCAGCACAGGCTCTGGGCTCCAGAATTCATGTACTGATCCAGAGGGTTACCTTCTCAGAGACCCTTGGAGAAGGTGGACAGGGCAGCTCATCAGAGGCCACCCTGCCTGGCTGTAGGCCTTACCCAGTGATGGGACTTAACTTGTTGGGGTGGATTATATATATATATATTTTAAAATAATTTTTTTAGTTGTAGATGGACACAATGTCTTTATTTTATTTATTTTTATGTGGTGCTGAGGATCGAACCCAGTGCCTCACGCATGCGAGGCAAGCGCTCTACCACTGAGCCACAATCCCAGCCCCGGGGTGGATTATATTTTGAAGTTACCCTGGACCTCACTGGAGCCTGGGCTGAGAGCCCTTGGTCAGCCCAACTATCAGTCTTCTGTAAGGGACACCTTCAAGGAGGGAGGGGACTTCCTGAGTGGGGGAGCCTGGGTCCCTGGCTTCTCTCTCCTTGGTTTTGAGCTCATGGAAACAGATTACCCCCACTTCAGTGGAGCAGCCCACAGGGCCCAGATGTAGGCGGGAGAGATGAGCAGACAGGCTGGGGACGTCAGCACAGCATGCAGCCAGATGACACACAGGCCCGGCAGCTCCTGACTCACAGCCACCCACCCCAGGACTCCACCCACCGCCAGTGCCCCGACCCTGGCTTGCACCTCACGGCCCACGCAGCCTCTGGAGTCTCCTCCCACTGAGGACCAGAAAGCCACAGAGGGAGGAAGGAGTAGTGGACCCCACCCAGGGCTGAGTGGGACATAGGGACACCCAGAGGAAGAGTTGAGGGGCATGACTGCCCAGCCCTCCAAACAGCGCCCACCCACCCTAGTCTGTGCACAGCACTCTAGTCAGGAGGAACGAGGTCTAGCCTGGGTCCACGCATGCTGACACCCACTTGGGCCAACTTCTTACCATGTGACTCCTCCTGAATCAGGTCCCTCTGTCTGGATGTGCACGCCAAGCTCCCCTGCGGCCAGCTCCCCTCTCTAAGAACTTCCCGGGCATCCCATTGCCTGTGACCTGTCACCTTTCCTAATTGTGCCTGGATCTTCCTGCCTATGCACCATTGCCCATGCTAATGCTGCTGCCGGATGGTCCCCAGTCCCTATGGTCTGACTTGCAGGGAAGGGCACAAGGGGTTGGCTCTGTGCTCCTGAATCTCGAGGACTTCCCACAGCACCTTCTGAGGCCGACTCTGCAAGGCCTATCTGACAAGAGGCAGCTCCTGAGGCCTCAAGAGGTGATGTGTCTGAGGCTACCAGACTCAGCTTTCACTATACCATGGGGAGGGGCATGGGCTGTTCAAGTGTAGGGAATTTCCCATTGCTGAGGAACTTTCAGCTGGTCTATGAGTTCAAGGTGACCCCCTAGTCTTAGCTGGTCCAATGTCATTGTAACTTGGGCTTGTTTGCTTGATGTCCCGACCCTCTCCTCAGCCCCTTGGGACCCAGTTAAAGTCCCAGGCTACTATCACTGCTGACAATGGGCTGGTCTGGTCTGTGGGCACCTCTCGGGAGAGAGGAGAAAGATGGCATTGGGAGGGTGGCAGGAACCTTTCCACAGTAAAGTCCCCACCCTGGATTCCACCATAGGCCCACTAACCTGGAGCATCTGCGTGAGCAGTGTAGAGCCTGGACAGGCTCCACCTCCTGGCTCCTGGGAGATGGGAGAAGGAAGGGATCCTCCTAGCTCTGCAGGGATAGATGAGGGGTTCTAGGTAGTCACCCCAAGCATAATTCAGCCTACCCAAGCCCTGTCTCCCACAAGATGCTCATAGATGGGCAGAGCCCCCACCTTTCCCCTTTCTTTCTACAAAGGCCCAGCTTTGGTAAGTGACTCATCCATATACATCAGCAAGCTGGTGGCCCATCCTGGACCAAGGTCTCAGGCCTCCAGGCTCCCAGACCTAGCCCCACTAGGTGGCTTCTCCTGCCAGGCCCCCATAAGGTCAGTGACTGTAGAGGAGCTCAGTCATCAGCATGTGTAGGGTGAGGGATGGGTGTGGGCCCTGAGCTCCCGCCAATGGGAGGCCCTGGGAGGGGGTCGGGGCAGGTCAGGAGCAGGGCAGCTTGACAGCTCGAGGTTGAGCTTCCTTTCTCAAAAGGGCATGATTCCTGGAGTCAGCTCCCATGGGAACAGGAGAAGCACCAGCCTAGGGAAGCTCGGGTGGGACAAAGGCGGTGCCTGGGCAGGGCTTCCTGTTGGGGGTGGGTGGCCCTCCCAGAGGCCGGGTGATCTGCATGGCTGTGCCCCTGGGGACAGGCCAGGCTGGGTTTTGCCTCATCCCTGGCCCCGGCCCATCCTCCCGCTGGTTCTGGTTTCCTGTCCCACTGGCTCCACCCGACCCAGGGGAGAGGGAGGGCCCACGGAAGCCTCCTCAGAAGCCCCAGTGTTTTCTGGGGGCAGGAGTGGTCAGGTGACTCTCGTGTGCTTGGTAGCCTTTGGCCTCTGGCCTCTAGGCCTCCAACCATTTGTTTTACAAGATGAGCACTAGACAAAAAGAACTCCTGGCTTTTCTTCCCTAAGTGCACAACTCGGGACCTTGAGCTTGCTCCACCCTGGGGAATCTGAGCAGTATCATTTTGGAGACATCATGTCAGGAGACCAGGGTGAGAGAGAGAAGAGGCAAGACCCACTGCAGGCCTCTAGGTAGAACGTCCTGGTAGTCAAAGACCAGAGCAGTGTAGTGCTGCCCCTGGAAGACAGTGTCCCAACTGGCAATGTGGCCCCACGGCCCCACAACAAGAGGACAAGAGGACATGATGTCTGACCACAGCCCAGAGGAAGATCCTTTCCCCATCCCAGCATAGCAGGCCTGGTGCTCACAGTGTCAGGAGAGCCTTCTAGAGACCCCAACTCTATTCTAGGTGGCACTAGGAGTTAGGCATGCACCTATCCATGGCTGGGGGCACAGCAGGAGTGGAGAGGTTGCTGGTGAGATCCAGTGAGGGGAAGGGATTTGAACACAGCCCTCCTGGTTCCCCAGCACACACAATATGGGCAGCTGCCTCCAGGTCCCCATCAAGATGACTTAGAAAGCAAATGGGCCAGAGAGAGGAGACCCTGAAGGACCACCATCAACAAAGGCTCAGTGCTGGGGAGGAATGCAGACAGGAGGGGACAGACCTCCTCTGAGAAGACCACAGGGACAGGGACAGAGCTGGGAGCCAGGTCTCCTGCCTGCACATGGGTGACCCAAAGACAACCCCATGAAAGCAAATCCACAGAAGTCCTTTGTGGCCTGGGACCTCCTGACAGGTGGGACACTGGGTCTGCTCATCTCAGGCAGGAACTGACTTAAGCCACATGCTGGCTGTCCCTGCGGGACATGGAGGACTGGCTCCCATGACCTGAACAGATCTGTTGGGACTGTCTGCAGGAAGCGAGTCTGGGAGAGAATCAGTCAGAGGACACTAAAGGCCTATAGTCTGTGGCCTAAGACAAGCAGGGTGGAAGACAGAGGCAAATTTGAGTCTGGTAAGTGCCAGTACTCAAGTCCATCATGGCAGTCGGAAGCCTGGGGTGTAGCATGCAAGCCACGGTCTGGGGTAAATGCTTAGGCAGCATTCTGGGACTTTGGCCCTCAAGCTGTACAACTACCCCTGTCCACAGCCCATACCAAGTGGTGGATGGCAGGATGTCTGGCCTCAGCCACCCTCTTGGTCACTGGCCATCCCCTTGGTCCCTTCCATAGAGCTAGAGTTTCCTAGTTCTAAGAGAATGGCCTTGAGCCCATGTGAACACCAGATCCCTGAATCCCATCACTGCAGAGACAAGGCCTGGTGATGCTCTGCTGGCCCTGCTGGCCCTGATGGCAGCCCTCTGTCCTTCATCTCAGCACCTAGTGGGCTCTGCCATCAGCCCCTTATGTAGGGAGGATTGTGTCTCAGCTTCCCTAGAGCCCAGGAAGCTGGGAGTGTCAGCTGTACCTCGAACTTGGTCTCCACCCACTGCTGCCCCTCTCTAGGCTCACGTTCACTGGCCCTTTGGTCCACTCTGTGCTGTTGCTTGGTGCTGGTTGGGCAGTAAGCATCCCCAGAGCTGGGGGTGTGGCTTTCATTGAACACAGGCCCAGCATCAAGGTGGCTGCCAGGAAATATTTGTCAAAAGAAGAGAGAAAAGAGGCAGTGGGTGGCAGACAGACAGACACACAAATGCAGGTGGCTTGCAAAGCATGGCCCCCAAACGTCAAAACATGTGTGATCTGCCCCACCACATACCAGCTCTGGCTCCCATCTCCCTGGAGGACAGGGACTCTCTCCCCTGCTAGAAACACCTGCTCTGTCCATGAGAGACTCAGCAGCGTCTCTCACCTCTCTATTGAGCTCTGCCCCAAAGTTGTGGTTCTGTCCTCCTTGGAATGGCAGTGGAATGGGACATGGACATTCGTGATAAGATCACAGGGTCTTTGCAATGAAAGGGAATTCTGCCCAGAAAACAGGAAGAAAACATCATAAATATGGGGTTCCACAGAGGTTCTGGACAGGTGTTCTGGCACCTCCCTACACTGCCCAGCCCAGGATCTGGCACACAGCAGATGCTTGACACATATCTGCTGAATCTGTCAGTAGCTGGATGGATGCATCTGAAAGGCCTGACTTCCATTAATCTGCCAAGGCAGCCAGAGTCCTGCAGCATACTCTAAGGGCCATGACTGATGGAGGCCGGGTCCATATGTTCCAACCCCCACACAGGCCAAGATGCTGCCTTTTGGGCTCTTCCAGGTCAGAGAATGCCTGTCTTCTCTGTTTCACAGGGGGAGGGGTCTTTGAGATCAAGACTCCAGACAGGGCAAGGGGAAGTAGAGATCCAGGGCCTTCTCTCAGCCCAGGCCTTCCCATTTGCATCCCAGGGTCCCAGGAATTCTGGGATCTGACCCAGGGCCTGCTGCTGGCCTAGAGCCAACAAGCCTACAAGCCCACATCACTGTGGCCCCTCTCCTTGTTCCATGTCACAGCCTCCTGGCTGCAGCTGCCCTAAACTGCTTACTTAGACAAATAGGGAAAGAAGGCAGCCATGTGATGGCTGAAGTTTCCTTGACCCGGGCCACACACACACACACACACACACGTCCGCACACACATGACTATTCCTGTGGGTCATGTAGTCCTAAAGGACAGGGGCTGGGCCAACTTGGGTTTCTGTATTTCCGAAGGACAAGTGATCTGGTTGCCTTTCTTTACCCAGAAGAATCTTCTTTCCAAACACTTGTTTTCTTCTTCCTGGATGTGCCAGGGCTGTGCTGGATGGGAAGAAAGTTGAGTGAGGGGTCCAGCTCAGTGGCCTCTGGCTGGGGTTTTCCTTCTGTCCTCCCCACCCAGAAGCAGATACCTGCTGGGAAACTGTGGTCACCCAGACGCTCCCCGAGAGCAGGAGGATCCCCGAGTGGCGCACAGGGTGGAAGTGTGGGAGCCGAGGCTCAGGGAGAGGCCCAGGTTGCCTGTGTGCTGCAGATGGAGCCCTGCTTTTGCAGCTGGACCCCAGAGCACGACCCTGGGGAGTTGAGGTGAGGAGAAGGGCTGTAGAAGGCCTTGTCTGGTCCCACTTGGCAGGCCAAGCTCTGCCTTTGTTCTGCTGCTCAAGAAAGGCCAGCGACTCGAGTGCTGCTGCAGTATTGAGGAGGTCTGTGCCCAGCCACTGACCAGAGGGCAGACCCAACATGGGTGCTTTGTCGCTGCCCCTGTTCTGTGGCACCTGCAGCCAGCTCCCACCCTGCCCTGGCCTCAGGCCTTCCTGCCAGGACCCCAGCAGCACAGAACCCAGCAGCACCTCACTGTTCTCAGGAGGGCTAAGAGTTCCTAAATAAAGGCCAGCCTCTGCCTGGCCAGGAAAGTCCTCCACACAGAACATCTCACTGTCCTCACAGCGGCCCCCTCACAGGGGCCACTCACACTTTGATTTATAGACCTGGGGCATTGAAACAAACGCCAACCAACCTGAAGGTCACCCAGTAATTAGAGGTGGAGTTGGGATTTGAACACACAGAATCCAACTCCAGAGTCCTTGTTTTCCATCAGTACCTACCTACAACCCTAGGAGCAGTGGGCCCACCTCCTGGGCCAGGCCTGTCCTCTGCAGAGCTCCTAACCAGGCTTCTGGAGGCCAGGCCTGGCTCCTCCAGGGGTGGACAAGGCTGTCCTGCTAGCCGCAGCCCCGTGACCCACACCCAGCCAGCTCTACCCTTTGTCCTCCATCTGTCTGGCTATTCCAGGAAGCCCTGTTTTGTGGCGGCTCTAGGGTAGAGGAGGAAGGAGAAGAATGGGCAATGGGAGAAGTGGGAGAAAGGGTAAGGAAGGGGAGAAAATGGAGGAGGTCACAGATGAATATGGAGGAGGCTCAAGAGCATCAGAGAGAGACCAAGGTTGGGCAGAGAAGGGCATGAAAACAAGGAAAGAGCTGGGCGTGGTGGCTCTGGAGGCTGAAGTAGGAGGATCACATGTTTGAGGCCAGCCTCAGCAACTTAGAAAGGCCCTAAGCCACTCAGCAATACCTCGTCTCAAAATAAAACAAAAACAGCTAGGGATGTGGCTCAGTGGTTAAGCACACCTGGGTTCAATCCCCAGTACCAAAAAGAAAGAAAGAGAAAGGAAATAAAGTGAGGAGGAACCTGGAGAATAGAAAGAAGAGGGAGGGAGAGATGAGAGTGGGAAAGACAGCAGGAAAGAGAGAGGAAGGAGAGGGAGAGGGACAGAGCGTGAGGAGAGCGGGAAAAGAGGAAATCAGAAGGAAGGGAGGAAGAAGGGAAGGAGGTGGAGGGCTGGAGCGGAAGTGGAAACCCAAGAGCAAAGGCAGAGAGGCCAACAGGAGGCCACAGGGGGAGAGCGCCTTGGAAAACCGAGAGAGACAGAAAGTGAGCCCGCCCACCAACATTAAATACCTAACAGGAGATGACAAATCAAATGGGAATTACTGCGGTAAAAACATAATTAGAAACTTGATTGAAGTTAAACAGAATTTACATAACACTGCAAATTAACTTTACACGGAAACTATTCACTGGGAAGGCAATGAAGAGACATTTCATTAGTAATCTATATTTAAACAATAGGCATGATGGAGGGAACTTGGTGCCTTCAGTCAGAGCAGGTGCCAGAGGCTGCTAAAGGACCAAAAGCTGTGGGTGCTCCAAGCGGAAGTGGGCAGGGTCCAGGGAGCTCCTTCTGCCTCTGACTTGCTATGTGTCCCTGGGCAAGTGTCTTACCTTTTCTGGGCCTGTTTCCTCACCTGCAAAATGAGGGTGTTGGAGAGGTGGTTTATAACTCTGGCTATTCTAGGAGAGTCTGGGAGATGGGAGAGGGCTGTGATAAGCTTGTGGACTTTGTAGTGGAACAGGACCAGTTCAAGGCACCTCCACCACATTAGCCCTGGTATCATGCTTGCTTTGCCCTGTCCAGCCCTGGTTTACCCATCTATTCAATGGGCATGTCTAGTCCTGCTTGATGCCACTGAGACAGGGGAAGGATTTAGGGAGAGAACAGGTAGAGACAAACTTAAAGAAAAGTGAGTCCAAAGGCATAGGATTACTTGTCCTCTCCCCTGACACACTAATTAGATGACCGCAGTGTCCTGCCACTAACACAATACCAGCCCTGCACCACGCAAGTGGCTTCTGCTGGCTTCCCTAGTCCCTAATGCAGAGTCAGAGGGGCATCTCCCTCACTTTGTCCCCAAGGAGGGGTCAACAAACCCCTGCCTAACTCCATGCAATTGTCAGCCTGGAGAAGTCTCTGGAGACTGCCCTCATCCCAGTCACGTCACACTAAGTGGCTTCTGCAGACGGACTGGACTTTGCCTCTGCGGCTCCCATGGCTTGGACACATGACCTTAACCTCTTGCCCCTCCTGCCAGCCTCAGTACTCATCTGGGGCAGCCGCTTCTCTCTGCAGCCTTCCTAGAGGCCCTGACTGTGTGCATTCTCTGCTGGAGTCCTGCAGACTCACAGTGACACTGGAAGTAGCTGGTTCTGTCCCTGGCCCCCACCATTCCAATGGGACTGCCAGCTCTCGGACAGGGGGAGCTCTCCTTTGTCACCTCTGTACATGCCAACCTGAGACTTGTGTTTGGCACAAAGCAGGTGGTTAGCAAGTTCCGGCTGGCAGTGGTCAGGGTGACCCTACAAGAGGTGAGTAGGAGCTGAAGTGGACAGAAGACCCAAGAGACCCTGAACTCTGTTCCCAAGGGAGTGGTGAGTGGCATGAGCACCCCACCTCAGTCAAAGAGGGAGACCAGCTCAGAGGCCCCTGGCTTTGTTTCTGGGGTCTCTGGGTTCCCTGTCCCAATGGCAGCACAGGGTGGCTGCAGTTCCTAAAGTCCTCCTGCTGTGGGGGTGTGTCTGGGAGCTTAGGGAGGGAGTGCAGGCTCTGAGCTCTTGGGAGGCAGGGGACACACCTGCTCCTCAGGGTCCTACCAGCGTGTCCTGACCCAGAGGGGGCCCTACTGGGAGAGACTGAGAGACAGACAGAGACAGACACCGAGACACAGAGATAATGACAGAGCAGAGAACAGAGGGCACACACAATTCCCAGCAGAAGGCGGAGCGCTCTGACTAGTGATCCACTCCTCACCCACTCACAGCCCAGGAAGGTCACTATTTCTTTAAGATAAAGGAGCCACTGGGTGCTTAGGAATTCCATAGGCACTCTTGGGTGTCCTCCCCCTGTGGGCAGCATCTGAGCTACCACCTTGAGCCGTGTGTTTTCAGACAAGTGTTCCAAGTAAGTGGAGGTCCCATGAGACCAAGAGCCCAAGAGTGGCAGCAAAAGGTCAGGGGAGTTGGGTGAGGCTGCTTAAAAGGAAGTGCGAAAGTGGACAGACATGAGGGCAGAGGCTCGGCTCTGAGAGTGCTGGCTAGTGGGACAGGGAGAGCCAGGTCGTGGGCTACTCACAGACCAGAGAGATCCCTACAGATTTTCACACCTGTGTGGCCAGGGTTGGCGAGGAGGTGGCTCTGGACCCTCCCTTCCAAACAGCTCATTTATTGAGGCTTCTGAGGCTTTGTGTGCCTTTCCTCTGTTCCACCCTCCTGCAGTGCCTTTCCCTGCTTTGTCCAGTAACACCTCTTGTCCATTCAGAGGCTGCTCCTCTGTCCTCTTCCCCCAGGCTGCACTTTCCTGACTGCTGCTGGCCCTCCTCCCCTGCCTTCCTCCTGGGGGGCTGAATGGCCATGACTCAGACTCAGTCTGACCCTCGCTCCCTCCCTGAACCCTCAAGGTGACCTCAGCTGCACAGCTCGCAACTCCAGCTATCTACGACACTCCCAAGTTCACATCTGTAGCCAGGACCTCTCTTGCCTTCCAGATTCCCATCCAGCTGCTACTCAGCATTTCCACTCGAGTGGCTCAAAGGCATCTTGGCCTCCACATCTGAAGCATGACTCCTCGGTTTTGTTCAGCCCTCCCTGGCCATTGTTCCCAGGCTGAGATAATGACCATCTCCTTACTCCCACTGGCTCCCATCCCCAACCCGAGAGCCATCCCTGGTGGTTTTGTTATTCTCACCTCTAGCCCAATGTGTCTGTGGAGTCTCGGACACATTGCAACTCTGCAGCTTCTCACCAATTCCCCGCCATGTCCTTATCTGCACCGCGACATTTACCTAGATGGGACAACAGCTTCCCAGAGATCTCCTGCTCCACACTGTCACCTCCATGAGTGGGTCCCCACCCTCTCTCACCTCCTGCCCCTCTTACAGCATCAGCACATGGCTTCCCTGCTTTTCCTTGAACACCAAGTTCACCCTGGCTCACTTGATGTTGGATTCTGGTCTCTCCATCCTGGATACTCGGTTCCCTTCCCTGGATTCATTTCTCTTCTTAAAACTTAGCATTATCTGACATATGAGAGATTCGTGTTTTAGGAATTCATTGTCCACATCGCCTCATAAGAGTAAAAGCACCATGAGGGGGGAGTTTTGTCGGTTTTATTCCCTGCTGTATGGATCAAGCTTCAAGAGGTCCTGACACAGCGACTTCCAATAAATATGTGAGGAATGAATAAACGAACAGTACCGCATCCTCTTCCCTGAATACCTGCTTGCACACCAGTACACACCCCTTCCTGCCTCCCTTGTGCTGCATAATGTGCTCATCTCCAACACCTAGCCCTTAGTGCAGGTCTGACTTGGTGCAAAAGTCTGTGAGTGTCTGATGAATGAATTAAGTAGAAAATGGGTGGTTAGAAGAATGGGTGGATGCATAGGGAGGGGGATAAATGGATGATGGATGGTTGGATGGATGGATGGGTGGGTGGGACTGGATGGATGGGTGGGTGGAGGTAGTTGGGTACAAGGATGGATGGATGAATAGATGAATGGATGGATGGATGTGTAGATGGATGGATGTGTTGTTGGGTGCAAGGATGGAAGGATGGATACAAAGATTGATGGATGGATGGATGGACAAATGGACAGATGGGTTGGTGGGATGATGGACATGTCAGTGAGTAGATGAATGGATAGATAGAAGAAAGAACAAGAGATTCATGGGTAGGTGAGGAGAAGGGTGATGGGTGGACAGATGGATGCATGTCTCACCACAAGCACACGATGAAGCCTAGCCATGGCTTGGGTTCAACAGCAGGACTTCTCAGGGGGGATGGGTCAGACCAGTGCAGTTATGGTAAAAGTGTAGATGCAGATGCAGTAAATAGGGTAATGTCGAGCAGTTCTGGCGTGGTCAGAGATGGCTTTGTGATCCCTGGCAGACCCAGTAACTTCCTGTGTTTGGTCTCATTGTCTGAGTATGCAGATAACTCTTGCCCAGGGCTGCCAGGGAGACAGCGTGGAGTCTGAATGCTGTAACAAAGGTGAGCACAGCCGAGCTGGCGTGAAGCACCTTCCCAGCAGTTCTGCCTTGGGCAGTCCTCTCTTCTCAGGCCCCACCTGCTGCTGACCTCAGGGTCACATCATGCTCCACCCACCCAGCCTGGGGCCCCAGCTACACCCTCAGAGTTCAAACAGGGCCAAGCTGCTAACCTAACGTGACTTATCTCCAAAGTACAATTGATCCACCTGATTGGTAGAACCCTCAAGAATTAGAGTAAGCAGAGGACCTGAGCCCAGCACCCATTTTAAAGACACACAGAATCCCAGAGTGTTCTGTGGTCGTAAGGACACCTCACAAGGAGGCACAGAGAAGCCTACAGACAGGTCAAGAACAGCTGGGAGAAAGGCCACAACCCTGGGCTCCGGTCCACTCTGGGAACGGTGGCAGCATGACCTGGGCACCAGGGCCTTGAGGATCTGGTGTTACCTTTCAGGGTCTGGCAGCTTAGTGATGGGTGGTGGCTCCTCTCCTCTCCTCACACACCTTGCAGCATTGGTCTGACACCACGGGACCCTCTTCCTCCTGGGAACATAAGGAGAGAGGGGACACAAGTGAGCAGCCAGAGACACAGACAGCTGTCCACTCCCTCCTCTCTCTCCCCCACCACTGGACTAGTCTTCATGGCCTATGAGGCCACTTAAGTCCACTGTGGGATGCCTGATGGGTTACCCCACCACATCCTCCTGCCCAGCAGCTTCCAATGAGCAAGACGACTCTTCCTGGTGAGATTTTTAAAAATACGTGTACGCACAAGTCTTGTTTGCTCTGGGGCTCGGGAATGGGCTTTGCGCTGTTGTTTCTCTTCTTGGTGAGAAGAGCAGGGAGCCATGGCCTTCCTGCATGGCCCCCAGGCAGGGTGACCAAGAGAAGCTGTCAGAGTATTTTTAGCAGAGCACATAAAGCCCTGGCCTGGTCTCCTCTCTGCATTGGGCCTGGCTTTGGGGAATTATCTCACACAGCAGGCCGGCAGTCACTTCCAAAGCCACTCTTTGACCCCTGCCTGAATTCCTTCCTCATGAATTGCTCACCATGTCTCTCTGCGACATTCGGAGCCAATACTTTAAGGCAGGTGCAAGCCTCCCCAGGAAAACCACCCAGGCGCCCTGCTTCTCCCCTCTGCACACCTTGAGGACTGCTGCTTGGCTTAATACTAGTGGGGGAGGCCCAGAAACAGAGTCTAAAGCACACAAGAACCCTGGTGATGACTGACTTTATGTTCCTAAACTTTAGGCCTTCTGCCATGCCCTTCGCGATTCTGGGTGGGAACTGAGACCTATCTGCAGATGACTCCATCTGTACTTACACTGACTTCAACTCTAGTTTTAAGCTCTGATCAAACTGGCTTTTTCCAAAGCAATCATGGCCACAAATCTTAGCAGGCTAGTTATGTATTTCTAATAGACCTTAATAAATAGTTAACTTTAAAGCAATATATATATATTCACACACACACATATACTACCTAATTCCAGAGTCTCGTCACAGGCTACCAGAATCTCTTGGACCAAGCTTTGGCAAACTGGCTATAGTGCATCAACTCCCTCCATGGACAATGACAGGCACAGAGGAAGGGCAGTAGGCCGACAGGGTCCAAGGACCAGGGCCACTGGTGGTAAAGGGATCGAATACATGGTGTGCTGGAAGCTATTAGTGTGGGTCTCTCTTTCCAGCACTGGTCAGAACACAACTAGCCCTACACTTGAACACTGCTGTGAGCAGCTGTGAGGCCAGACAGGCGCAAGGCCCCTTAAGGACAGGTGCCCAAAGGAGGGCAGTGGCACAGAGGCCCAGGTTCATGATGGCTCTTTCCCCAGCAATCCCTGAGCCTCTGGTCCCCTCTTGGCCTTAATAAATAGTTAACTAATGAAGCCTATCAGGCTTCTCCTGGCTGGAATCAGTCAACAGAGACTAGAAGCACATCCTCCTTCTAGGTAGAGTCGGAAGCACAGAATGCATCCCTGAGCCCCCCAACCTGAGCTCTTGGTCCTTGATCCTGTGGACGCATGGGGTAGCTGCTAGTCCTCTCTGGGCCTTGTTGTCCCCATGTGTGCCTTAGGGGCCAGGCCTGATGATTTTGGTGGCCTCTCAGTTCTCAGGCCCCACTGGTACTCTCTGTCCTCTCTGGCTCTGCCACAGGCAGGAGACCCCAGCTGGGCCCCTGACTATCCCCGCTTCCTGCCCTTCCCGCCCCTCCTGCTGAGCACAGGATGTGGGTGTCAGGAGGTGAGGGTTGTGTGGGGGTCGGGTAGGGAGTGGCCTTGGGACGGGACTTCCTGAAGCCAGATCGGTTTACCACAGTCAGTTGGGCACAGGACCGCACAGCTGTGAGTTATAAATGTCCCTGTCAGAGCTGGGGTGGAGAGAGGCCCTGCTGCCAGTGGAGGCACCAAGGGTCCATGATGCCCACCTGGGGGCCTCTCAGCCACTAGCCTGTCTTCCTGTGGGCCACTCCTGAGTCTCCAGTCTTCACACGCCCTGGCTCTTGTCACCCCTCTCTGAGATGCCTGAGTGATGGGATCTGATACCACCTTCCCCTGCCCAGTCCTCCCACTTCCAGGTGTGAGTCTTGTGGTTCCAGCAACCCTGAGAGTTCCCATAGAGCAGGAGCCTAGACTCTTGCTTGGCCCTAAAGCCTGGGCCTGGCACACAGCCAGTAACCTGCTTCCCACAGCCACTGCCATCCTGTGCCACCCACTGGGACACAGAGTAGGGGCAAGGGCAGGGAGGGGTTTCCAGCCTGCGTGCAGGGCACTTGGCCTATACAGGCCAGGCATAGCAGGGCTGGGCACATGCAGGGGGTCTCCACCAGCACACTTTCCCGTAGGCCCCTGCTCCCTGTCTGCCCCCTGGGGCTCCTCCAGTTTAGGGTGAGAAGTGTGGACCCAGCTCAGGGGCAAGTCTGCACATAGTGTGGCTGCCTAGGAAAGAGAAGTTAGGTCCCTCCAACTCCAAAGCTGGGGCCATCTTCCCGCTGGGGCCAAGGCGGGAGGCACAAGACCAGCCACAGGAACATAATAGTCATCATGAATTATGGTTTGGATTTACAGGGGCTGAAGCTTATACAATTTTGGAGACTCGCTTAAAAATATATGTAAAATTACAAATACCTGTCTAGAATAAAAAATCACAACAAATCTCAGGAGGCTTAGGGTCCTGAACCCACTTTTCATGAGGCCTCTTTAAATCATTGGCCAAAAATGCCTGTAGTAAAAGCTCAGATTGCACCAGTGTGCCCAAACCCAGAACATGCCACACCTCCCAGGGACTCCCAGCTTCCACCCAGCTTCACACACTGCCTGGGAGTGCTCCTCTAATGATCACAACAGCAATAAAACTAATGAGAATAATAATATCCTAAGGGGCTGATATTAAAGGGGTTTATCTGTACCATTCTAAGTACTTTATGTACTTAGAATTAATTCATTTAATCTCACCACAACCTAGGTACTGTACCCATTTGAACAGATGAAGAAACAGAGGTCAAGAAACCAGCCCAAGGTCACACAGTCAGGCTATGAACCCAGACAGTGTGGCATTGGTGTTGGCAATCTCTGTGACCTCCCTGGAGGGTCTAGAAGAGTTTCGTCTTCCTGAAAGACTCCAGTGACCTCAGTGACCAAGGGCTGATGCTAAGTAAGTTCCCTTCTGATGAAACTATTCATTCATCTTACCCAACTGCTCCGAGTACCCTCCAGGCACCAAGACCTGGGCAGAAAACGGGGTCTCCTGACTGCCTCTCCTTCCCAGGGCTGGCTGGCAGGTGTAGGGGAGGCGCAGGTCCTAGAGATGGCTGGGCCTGCCCAAAGGGACTCCAACGGTGGGGGCAGAAGGACGGTGTGCTAAAGGTCACATAGCATGTGTCTCACTTCTTATTTTCAGGTAAGAAAAGGTGGTTGGAGAGAAGTGACTTTCAAGGATCACCCAGCAAGTAGGGAACTCACGTGAGGTCTGGGGCTGGTTTTCTGGAGGGACAGGGCAGGTGGCCAGCAGACTGGGGGGTCAGGTGCCTTCAAAGGCCTCAGAGTCCATCCTTTGTTTTCCCTCTGCCCCCACCCTTGCAGCCTTCCAGGCTCCCCTGGACTGTGTACAGGGTGATAAAAGGGCGGATCTCTGGTGACAGGGGCAGCAGGTCATGCTGAGTGCTTCCCTGGGGTGCTTTGCGCACAGCTGAGTCCTTCAGCTCAATGTCTCCCATTCTGCACAAGAGAAGACTGAGGCTCCAGGGAGCAGTAGATGGGACTGGAGCCCTGGCCCCAGAGCCCTGAGAACTTGTAGCCCTGGCTCAACCTGGTTGCTGCTGGACAATACCTGGCTTCATCACTGCAACCAGTCTTTACCTTGGGAAGTGGCCGGTTTCAGACTGGCCAGGAAGACATCAGGCCCTGGGTCAGAGGCCCTATGCCAAGGAGGCCAGAGTCAGATCCTGTCCCACCTTGAGTGACGAGATACAGGCAAGTGGCTTCACAGGACTCCCATTTAAACTGCCCCTGGCAGGAGAAAGGACGCCTTTCTTGTGAGCTGCTTTTTGCTGCCTACAGGACTAAGAAGAGAAGGCACAATCCAGGGGCGCTATCTGCCTGCCAGGGGTTGGGATGGTGCTGGCCTGTGGGCTAGGGACCAGCCAACCCTGCCCCACGTCTCTGCTGCCTGCAACCTGTGGCCTGGTCCTCCTCCTGAGGCCCTCCTCCCGTGTTTCCCACTTCAGGTGCCAGGCACTGCAAGCCACATCTGTGCTCCATCTTAATTATTTATGTATCATTATTCAAATCACTTTAAACCAATCACTTTCTTTTTATTTAGCTTCTTCTACAGCAATATTATCTTTGAAATCAGGGATTTGATGAACAAATTATATATATTTTTCTAATCCACATGAAAATAAATACAAAATATTAAAATTTGAAATTTAGTTGCTCACACTTGTCAATAGTGCCCAAGGCCTGCCTGGAGGGGGTGCAGGCTGCTTCTAGGGAAGCCTTGGCCAGGGTGGGGAGAGAGAGAGAGAGAGAGTGAGCGCCTCCATCAGAGTGGACAGGGAGCTGGAGAGCAGAGCCTGGGTGCTGGAAGAGGGGAAGAGGCAGAGGTTTCCAAAAGGCACATAGAAGGTGTGCTTTGGGCCATGGGCTCAGACCAGGCTAACCCCCTTCCTCCTTATGGGCTGGAGTTTAGGCCTGATAGCTCTTCAGCCATCTTCCTGAAAATTCCTCCTGAGGTCAGCAGGATACAGGGGCTGAGCACAGAAGCAGGTGTCCAGACACTGCAGTAACAGTCATCTCTGCCACCGTCTTGCTAGGAGGCTGCTAGGGATCTCTGGGCCTCAGTTTCTCTATCTGCACAGAAGCAGTGGATGAATCAGAGTTCAGTCAGCTCCATCCACCAGTGTGCAGCCCCTCTGAACATCGGTGCTCCTGGTGACAGGCCTTCGAACTGCCCATGGACCCTCTTTGGCCTCTTTCCCTTACACCTGCTCAGGGGCCTTGAATGGTGTCTGGGGTGCCAAGAGGAGACAAGGCCATCCTGTGTGACAGCTATAAAATTAGATAATCAGCTAATCACCAGCAAATTAGCATCCCATCTTTACATCGAACAAATATAGTATTTACGTAAAAGTTGTTAGGAGTTTCTCTCTTTTTAATTAGCAGAAATAAATGCAAAATGAATGGTAATTAGGCAGCTGATGGATTCGGTAGTACAATTACGCCTGCAGCGGTGCCCCAGTCCTTAAACACTGCACGCTCCGAGGAGTCGGAGGAGCCTATTTATATAATTTATTTATAAAACAAAGTTAGCAGGAACAGAGGAGCAAGGCCTGGCACGGCTGGGGGAGGGTCTTGGCTGCAGGGGCAGGGACCTGGGAGGGGATAGAGCTACAGAGCCCAAGGCCCAGGGGGAGGGGGCTGCTTGGCACTGGGTCGTGCAAAAAGCACCACCAAGGCCCCCATGTGTCTATTTCAGGCCCAGCATATGTCACCAGGAACTGGGAACAGTCCTCTCTGGCAGGCTGTAGGTTGGAGCTGCGAGGAGCCAGGAGCAGCTGTTTTCGTCCTCCTTCCTGTCTCTTTCTTTTCCCTGGTCCCCACCTCTCTCCTTTTTGCTGGCTCTAGGTCTTCACTGAGCACTTCTCTGCCCTGCACCCTGGGGTTAGTTCCTCCTGGAACTCGAGGCAAACTAGATCTAGGAATAATATTCTAAACACAGTAGGAATAAGTTCCAGATCATCAGAGCAGCCAGTGCTATGGAGTCCAGAGGCAGGAGCCGGGAGAGGAGGCAGCCCTCATGAAGTGATGCTAGTTGGGTTTTGAAGGATGCATAGGAGTTTTCTGAGAAAGCAGGAAGTAGCAAAAGGACCTGCATATGAAAAGGTAGGGGAGAGAGAGAGAGCACTCTGTGAGGACACTTAGGAGTGCCTCAGGGCTGTGGAGGGCAGAGAATGAAACAGGGCCTTGGGGACCAGGCAAAGAAGTTGGATTTGATCCAAGATGCCACAGAAAAGTCTGAACAAGGGAGTGAGGCAGCCTCTTCCCACTCACAGTTCTTTTCTTAGTTCCCCCTCCCCCACCCCAGAGCCAGAGAGAGGACCAGGTCCACAGGCCATTAGAGGCAGCTGGTCCAGCTCAGCAGAGCAGCGCTGAGCAGGAGGCTAACCTGATTACAGGAGCAGGAGGTCTGTCTGTGAGGGAGGGAGGGAGGGGGAGGAAGGCGGAGGGAGGGTGACTCCTTTGAGAGCAAAGGGAAGGGGCTCACTTCCTTGGGCTTCTGCGTAAGGGGCCTGTCTTCCCTAAAACAGAGTCCTCTGTCCTGTCCTCCAACCCTAATTGCTAGGGGCAGCCCAGCCAAGCCTGGAGGACAGGAGTCAGTAGCGCCTGGGATGCTGTGTCAAACCCCGGCTCTACCCTTGCCTTGTGCTATGACCTTGAAGAGTCGCTGGGCCACATGTTCTTGTCTCCAAAACAAAGGCCTGAAGCAGCATGGGGGAAGGGTAGCAAATCTGGCCCTCAGCCCCATCTATAGGGTTTTACGGGCCTGAGTTGCCAAACTTTTAGGAATCTAGGCAGAGCAGGCACTTTCCAATTTGCCACAGTCCCTGCCACTCTCTCTTGCCTCACCCCATCCCAATTCCCAAGCTAGTGTGGTCCTTGCAGACAGCCGAGTGGAAACCCCTGCAAGATGATTGACTGAGTCCTTCCAGCTGACAGCCTATGAACTGATTTGGGCAGATTGAATGCTCAGGGTGGGTGGAGACAGAAAAAAAGCTGGTAGTTAGAGTCACATTTTAGCCTTGTGAGGGGTGGGAGGGAGAGATGGAGTCACAACCACACTTAGGCTGGGGGTGCCTCTGCCAGAGTACACAGTAGTCCCTCCCTTTAGTGGCTGTGTGGACTCAGTGTGCCCACATTAAACTGGAACAGCATAGCCCACCCAGCCCTGGCAGGATGTGAAAGCTCAGAGAAGTGCACAAGGCAGAGATCTGAAGTCAGAGTCCAGGGTGGTGGCTTGACTGTGAATTGAGTTTCAGAGGGAAGAGCCTCACTCTCTAGCAAAGACAGCTCTCACACCTCCCGTACCTTCCTTTAAGACGGCTTTGTTCCCATGACTCTTGACCGGCAGCCTGCAGCCGGGGCCAGTGGATGTGGCTCTCAGAACGCACTCTGGACTTGTCAGGGAAGCCCAGATCACACCACTCCTCTGCTCTGTATGTTGCGGTCCTGCCTTGGGCCCAAATCAATCTAAATCTCCACCGCCATGGTTTCCCCAGAACAGGGGCCCCTGGCCCTCGAGATGACAGTCCACCCTGGGTGAGTGCTGGGGGCTCCCTTTATTCTCTGACCTCAGCCTGAGAGCAGGCAGCAGATGAGGATGGGGTGGGGCGAGTGGTGACTGGGGGGGTGGGGTGGGGGACAAGCCAGAGGTGCAGGCTGCCTCTGTGCCTCCCCAAAGACACGCCCGGTGCTATTCATCAACTGGTTTTCAGGGCTGTGAGAAATCAATGGCGTTTGTACTGCAAACTCATCATTAGGACAGGAAAACTCTGCAACGGAATTGATTTGTTTAAATATAATAACATGATTTAACCGAGAACTGTGGGGGTGGAGAAGGGACCCAAGCAACAGAACACCAAGAGACAGCTCAGACGTGGAGAGAGGAGCCGGCCTGGAAACACCTTCTTGGGCTGCTCCATCTGCCTCGCCCCTGTCACCCAGGTGGGTGTGCCCAGTTGCCCTCAGCAGCTTGTGTATGGCCTGGCTGGTCACTGCTATGCTGTTCTTTGAAGGTGACTTTGCTTGGTGAATATCAGTTCCACCCAACAAACTTTTATCAGGCCTCGGCTTGGGTCCAGACACCTGTGTGGGCCGTGAGGCCACAGGATTAACAGCACAGAAGGCACAGATGGGGATAGGGTGGGCTTCCTGGGGTCTCAGAAGGTGTGAGAGAGAAGACGAGGGCAGGACAAAGGTCAGTGGGCATAAATGGAAGGTCTCTTCCAAGAGCGGGAAGAACCCCTTTGAAATACGGCCCTCAACTCATGTATAAGGTTCCTGTCTGTCCTGATGATGACTGATGAAGGTTGATTTTATTGATTCCTATAGTGTTCTAGGACACTGCAAATATTTTACATCTGTCACTTCACTGAATCCTGCTATCCCGTAAAGGAGGGACTATTACTACTAACATCTCACAGATAATACCACTGAGGCTCAGAGAGGTCAAAATGACTGCCCTAGGACACAGCTAGTCAGTGATAGCACTGGGATCAGACACTTATATTTACCGCCCCAGAGTCTGGTCCCCACCCATTGTACTCTACAGTAAGTGTTGAGGATTAGCCCCTGTGTGCCTGGGAAAACAGATGGCTCCTGCCCTGCTCCAGAAACTGAGGCCTGAGATGCACTGGGCAATTTCCCAGCAGCAATTCAAGGTGTGTCTGAGCAGGGCATGGGGTAGGTAGTGCATCCATATGGCCTTCTGGTCCTGGGCCCTGCAGCCCAGGTGAGGCTGGAGTGCTGACAGCACAGAGCCCAGCCTACCACTCAGGCACCCCTACACCCAGCACAACCCCAGGGTCTGTGGGCAGGAGGGCCCAGGTGTGCCAAATGACATCTTGAGGGAGGAAGGCCCAGGCAGCTTGGGCAGCCTCACTGAGCTCACAAGGAGCCTTCATGTCAATCTCAGAATTTGGACCTTATTCTTGGTGACTGTGGGGAGTCAGAAAATGCAGTGGCTGGAGGGACTGAGAAAGGAATTTAGAGGCAAGAATGTGACAAGACCTGATGGCGGGCAGGAGTGGATGGCGAGGGGGACACAGAGGGTTCAGGACATCAAATCCACTACCGGGCCATGGGGGTGAGGGGCAGGGAGGTCTCAAGGACATCCCAGGCTTCTTCCCTGTCCTTGGGGCTTTGGGTGTCCAGCTTCCCTGGAGCATCAGCAGCCTGCATCAATAGGAATTGACCCAGGATGCTAGAGAGCACGGGTCCCTCCCCCCAGGAAGCCCCGACCTGGGGGAGGGGGCTGCTGCCCATGGCTGACACCAACTCCATTCTGTCCCCTTGCTGACCTTTCTCTTTGTCAGCAGCACACTCCATCAATGCACCGGAAGGTCCCATGCAATCCTTCCTGTCTGCCCTGCCTAGGCTGGTGCTGAGGTAGGGGCTCCCTCTGCCATCTCTCTTTTAAGAAAGAAGTTTCCAGAGTTCTCTAGAAAGCTAAGAGTAGGGATATAAAAACTCTTGTGCAAAAAGGAAGACTGAGACCTGGTGACAGCCCAGGACCCACCAGTCAACATAAGGTATAGCCCCGGGCACAGAGCCCAGTAGGCAAGATCCAGAGCCCTCTTGCTAGAGAGGGAGAGAGAAGAGGAAGCTAGAGGTGGTGACTGAAGTCAGAGCTGGGGGTGGCATGGAGCAACAGTGTCAGGCTAGGAAAGGGAATTATCAGGTGTGGGCACTAACAAGCCCCTGAGCCAAGAGGGGATCCAGAAGGCTCAGAATTGGAGCCAGTGCATTCAGACTTGGCCGGTGTGGCCACCATCCTGGTTTGCCTGGGAGAGAGAGGTTTCCAGGATTTGGAAAGTTTCATTCTAAAACTGTGATGGTCCTAGGAAAATCCAATTGGCACCCTAGCAGCGCTGATTCTGAGTTCTGGTTTTGGGTTCTACCATTTTCAGATTCCGTGTGGCCCCTGCGTTCCTCAGTTTCCTCATCTGGAACATAGAGTTTACAACAGTGCCTTGCATATTGTCACCAGGAGGGCTGAATTCAATAATGTATGCCAAGTGCTTGACATCTGATACCAAGAACTCGACCAACAGCAGGTGGTCACTGATACTGCCACCAACTGCACAACTAGCCTCACTACTATGAGAACCAGCTAACATGTACCCACGCTTACCCACAGCAGATGCTCTCCTGAGTGCTGCACACTTGTTGTAATTTAACCCTCATGACACTTACAGGGTTGGCGCCATCACTGTCCTCTTTTCAGGTGAGGAAACCAAGGCATGCAGAAGCCACTCCACATGCCCAGGCTCCTGCAGTTGGCAAGACCAGAGCCTGGAAAACCACTTCTGTTTCCACTGGGCTGACTCCAAAGCCAGTCAGCCATTGGATGAAGGCCAGAGTCCACAGGCTTCTGGTCACACTGACCCAGCCCCAAAACTGGACAAACACAGGCTGGGCAGGCATGCCAGGCTACTCAGGAGGTGTACAGGGAATGGAATAAGCATCCCTGACTTGGGAGAAACTGAGTCGCCAACTGTTAGCCTGGGTCTTCAAGATCTTTCCCTTCCTGCCCAAATACATCAATCTAATTTATTAGGTTCCTGGCATGTATTTACACAACAGAAAGGACAGCCTGAGACACATGCCTGCCTCCAACTGCACAAGGCCTCCACTCTGGCCACACCACAAGGTCAGGTGAGGATGCTCATCTCAGAGCTTAGAGGCTGGGCTGGGGAGGTGGTTCCACTTTCCCAGTACGTGCAAGGCCCTGGGTTCAATCCCCTGCACAGCCAAAAAACAGAAAAGAAGAAAGCAAACAGAGATTAGAGGTCAGCCAGGTGCAATTCCATTTTTGAACCCGGGCTCCTCTCCATTGCTGGTGTGACAGGAGGATGTGGCACCATGGCAGGATGCCACACTGTGTGCACTGGGCCCAGTGCAGGTGAAGGGAGAAGCAGAGGAGGAAGGGCACAGGCCCCTCTCCTAGAGCCCGGGTAGCTCAGCAGAAACCAGCAGCTCAAGGAAGGGACCCAAGCACCTAGGGAGATGGCAGCCACCTGGACAGGAACTGCTCACGGGGAGGAAAGGAAGAGAGGCTGAGATTCACGCAGGGGCACACTGCCTTGACACCTGGCAGACAGGCTGGCCTTGCAGAGACCCGGCCTCAGACTCAGAAGCTGTACACACAAAGCCACTCCTGTTTCAATCTGTAGGAAGTCCTGGGCACAAGGGACCATAGCACATTCGCAAAACAATTAGCTTCCAGCACCCAGGAGAAAGGTCGCTGAGGCAGGCAGGACTGGCTGGACAGGGGCCCCAGGAAGCTGGACTTAGTTATTTTTAGCCTCTTGATTCTAGAGGGAGGAGGCCCTTCTTACCAGGTAAATGTCAGTGCCACTGGCAGACCCAGCCAATTAAAGCAGCTGGAGCCCAGGAGGGAAGACAATGCCAGAGGCCTCCTCCCCGACACACCTGTCTTGGTTCAAAAAGAAGGTTGACCAGGGGTCTGAATCCTGGGTATGAGTCTTGGCTTGGCTGTGTGACCCTGGCCAAGTCTCATGCCTTCTCTGACTCCAGTTTCTGCCACTGACACAGGGCCTAAGCCCATCCGGTATTATGAATGTGATGTGACTCAGGGGTCATGAAGAGGCCTCTGAGTCGAGGGAGACTCTCCTCCCTCCTGTGGGGTGGCTGTTGTACTATTCCAGAAATGAATTCTGGCTTCCTGAGCAGGAGCGGGGCAGCCCTGAGCTGGCGCGTCCTGCACTGGCGGCTGTGCAGATGGCTGAGGGGATTTGCGCAATCGCGGGTACTTGGAGTCCAAGGAGCTGTAGCTGCTGCTCTGCTGATAGGAGGGAGGCGAGGGGAGTGCGGCGGGTCAGTGGAGACTCAGCAAACACACAGGGCCCAGCCCGGGCCACCGGGAGGGGCCACGCCCTGGGAGGGCAGCAGGTGCCCAAGGGGCCTGCAGCAGATTGTGGGACTGGCACCAGCACAAGAGGCTCCAAAGGGCACTCTGCCTGCGTCACAGTCTGAGCCCCGCAGCCTTGAGGCAGCAGGCGGTCATGGGAAGGACAGGGGAGGCCCATTTCTCTCAGACCACTCCCGAGTCCTCTGCTCTGGGAGCTGGGTCTGTGGCCCATAGGTGGGTCTACCCCAGGGGACTGCTGCTTCCTCCCAGGTTGGCAAACCCCAGAGTCCTGGATTAACTCTTGCCAGCCAGCCAGAGAGAAGCCCCGAGTCCAGCAGCAGCCTCCTTGGCCAGCTGCCCACAAACTCCTGGGGGGATCCCTGTCCCCTTCAGCCTAGGACCCGGGTACCAGCTTACAAGTCCCCAAAGGCAGACACTTCCACCAAAGCACCAGGTGTTCCTGTGGCTCCAGGTGCCTAGAACTCAGAGGAGATCTGAGGGAAACTGAGGCAGAGCGGGCAGTAATCTGCTCAGGGACATTTAGCAAGTTAGAAAAAAAAATTCCAACTTCTTTCTTCTGCCATCTGGCCTCCAAGGGGGCATCTCCTCCGACGTTCTTTCACCTCCCACTCTCGGCCCTCTATGCAGCCCACAGGTCTGTCTGCCTCAGTCCCTCAGTCCAGCCGTTCCCTTGATTTGGATGCTCGCAGTTCAGTTTATGACCTGGCTCTTTTTGGGGGCACCCAGCTGCAGCCCCACCTCCTCCAGGAAGCCACTCTGATCGTTGAGCCCTTCAGAAGAGCCGCTAGCCCCTTGCTGGATTCAGTTCTGTGGTTCTCCCAGACTGCAGGCCAGCTGGGCACTCCAAACGCACTTGGCAAATGAGGCTAATGAGGAGACGGTGGCCTCTGATTTCCCGAGTCCACTTTCCTTTCTCACCCTGTTGCGCCCTGTCTGCTCTCAGATCAGGCCAATGGTCCCAGGGTTGCCAACCAGATGGATGGGGAGAAGCTCTGTTGGTGGCAGGCCTTGGCTGGACGCGATCGCAGGAGGTGAGGGCAAGGGAAGTGTTCACCCATGCAGCTCCCAGACCCCATTGAGTGGGTTTCCACAGATGCCCTGAACTTCTGTGGTCTCCTCTCTGTGTCCCCAGCTCCTCAGAGTTGGTGCTCCTGTGACCACTGCAGCTGCTCTCTCCCCGGCCAGCCTCTGCACCCGCCATGCACTCAGAGTGGTTTAGGGTCACAGCATGCTCTGCTAACAGCCTAGGGCAGCCGGCGCAGTTACTTTGGGGTGTACCCTCCCATTTCTGGGCCTCAGTTCCCCACCTGCGCATGAGGGGGCTTGACCTAAAGACTTCTAAAGACTATTTCCACGAGAGCAAGTGGCCAGGGCTTTGCTATGACTCAGTGAAGACGCCACCCTTGCAGCCCCACTTGTGATGTGAGGTCACCCAGTCTTTGGTACCTAGGGATGCAGGGCACAGGCAAGACTGTTCTCTATTCCAAGAATTCGCCTCATGGATTAGAGGCAGACAAACTCCAGCACTCAGAAGAGGTGGTGAGAAACCTTAGTGCGGGGAGAAGTCTCCTGCCGTGACACCCATGGAGCACTTGACAGCTTGACATGCCTATGTGAGTGATGACCTGCAACTGGGGAGGCATCCCCAGGATTCTGGGAGACCCCAGAGACCCAGGCCTGCCTCCTTAGGAGGGACACCCTTTGCCTGAGCTCCAGCCCTTGCTGATTCACCTAGTCACCAAACACTCCAAGCTATTGAGCTGATCAGGCCCACAGGGGATGTGGGTGGCAGATGGCGGCAGAAGAGGGTGGCACCTGGATCCCCCCTGGGAGTTTCTTCTTTCACTCTTTGGGGAGCCTGGCTTGTCCCTCCTGATAGAGAGCTCCAGTGCTTGGACAGGGAGGAGGCTTGCAGCAGCCCAGTGGTGCCTGGAGGTGTGGCTACTGGAGCAGATAAGCCCTCCACCCCCATCTCTGGGCAGCCTAAGTCTCAGGCTGGCCCCCGCCTCACCCTGGCCTAGCCAGTAGGCTGAGGCTAACCCTCCTGGCTTGAGCCTAAAGAATGAAGGCCAGTCCCCGGGCCCAGCCTCAGAGGACCTCTAGAACTGCCTCAGCTCCTGCTTCCGTGACTATTTCTTGCCACCTGAACTGTCCCACGTCACCCCACCAAGTAATACAGAGACCCCAGGAAAAACTTCTAAGGAATCCAGCACACCTCTGCCTCCTCCAGGCAGTCTCCCTGACTGCCTCCTGCCTGCCCTCCTGCCTCCCCTACGCCGGGCTCCCCTCCAGCAATTGTGCACTTGTGGCTCTGTGACCTCTGCCCAGGCCTAAGCTGTGTTCACTCAGCTTCTCAACTGCCATTCACTTTCAGATGCCAGAGGGGAACACGGTCCAAGGAAATGTTCGCCTACCCCGGCTGTGGGAGTGAATGGTCACCTAGCGACCATAACAGTACCTATGAACCGCAGTTCCACTTGGTAGGGAAAACACGTATTTTAGCATAAGATAAAACAGGGTTCAAGTCCAGCTCCACCAATAGCCCTGTGACCCTTGGTAGGTTTCCTAATCTCTCTGTTACATGTTTCCTCTTTCCTCGTCTTCCCTATACTATAATCCCGCTTCACTTTGAAGACTGCACATTGTGACCCCTTGACCTGTTTGGTTTTCCAGAGGAATAAACAACAGCTCAGAGAGAGGCAGTGACTTAGCCAACGTCACACAGCAGGTCTGAGGTGAGACTGAGGCTTAAAGAAAGTCCTGCTCAGAAGGCCTGCCAGGAGGCAGCCTTGCCCTGCTGCTCCAGAGAGGCGCTCCCCCCTCAAGCAGGGATGAGCAGCACCCATGGACTATTTGCAGCTCCAGCCAGGGGTGGGGTGGCCAGTTGGGGCTGCTGGTAGAGGGGCCTGGGCTCTGGGCAACAAATTCCAGCCAGGGGGAGGGTGGTGCGCATTCTCAGCTGGCGCCTGAGAGTGACAGGCGCACCACTTGCGTTCCATGGAATCCCAGCTCCGCAGGACCCTGGGGCTGGGCCCGGCCAGGCCCTCTGTGAGTGGGCTCTGGCACTCAAGGTCTTAGCAGCCAGCCCCACACCCGCCCCTGTGACCCTGGAAGTGTGCTGACTGACAGGTGACGGGCCTGCAAGCTGGCAGCAAGAAACCACATTTCAGGGGTTGGTGGAGCTGGCGGGGGAGGGTGCGCGGCCCTGGACCTTAGGGCTGCCTGCAGAAGGCTGAGTGGCAGCTGTTTGGAACCACCTCCTACGGGACCCAAATGCAGCTCTGTTTTCCCCTACATCTTTTCCTAAATGACTATACCACCACGTCCCTCCCTGTTTCAAGTGACCACAGCCCCACATAGCCCGCACTGCTGCCCGCCACTCGCCTGCATGCTGTAGACTGCTGTCCTCACTCCAGGCACTGCTGTGTGCTCTGCCCTGCTATCTCAGTGACCTCCTCACAGTGGTCAGGCTGGTCCTGCTTTCCCTCCTTTACAGACGTGGACATGGGCACAGAGAGGTTAAGTCACTAATCTGAGGCCATAAAGAAAGGACTGGCGGGCTGGGATTGTAGCTCAGCGGTAGAGCACTTGCCTCGCATGCGTGAGGCCCTGGGTTCGATCCTCAGCACCACATACAAAGCAATAAAATAAAGACATTGTGTCCATCTACAACTAAAAAAAAAAATATTAAAAAAAAAAAAAAAGAAAGAAAGGACTGGCAAGGCTGGAATCACCCGAGGCCGAGGCCCAGAACTTCTAGTCACAGCAGTATCCTCTCATTCATCCACCAAGTGTTTGAGTGCTTTTTATAAGGTGCCAGCCACATGGTACAGTTGATCACTCCCCTGATATGTGTCCCTGTCCTCTGTGTCCAGCCTTCTCTTGCTGTTACGTTCCAAACCAGCTTGGGCCTTCTCATCTTGCCTGGTGTGCGACTCCCCAAAGATTTGGAGCCATTTACCTGACTGTGTGAACCAAGCCACCTCACCCACAGAGAAGGACAGGGCTGGGGGCTTATCTACTTTAACTGGCTGACCCTCAGGGGCTCACCAGGCCCTCCTGAGTCACTCAGGTATCTGGGGCTGCTCCTGGGCCAGGGTTGGAACTCTTTAACAGGAGGAAAAAACCAATCTCCCCAGAGGGCTGAAATGGGAGTCTGTCCCAGGGTGGAGCCCAGGTGCAGCCTCTGCTGTCACCTTCGACACCCCCGTCCCACGTGGAGCCCGGGAGCTTGGAGTGGGGGTTATACCTCCGAGCCTCTGTTTTCCATCCAGCAAATGGGAATAGGGCCTCTCCAGGGCTCTATCAAGGGACTGATGGAATGTTGAAAAGTGTTGCCCTCTGCCGAGAGCCACACTGTGCAAGAGGCCATGGCGACTACCTGGAGGAAGGGCTGGAGTCAGTCAAGGCTCCTTGGCATCCAGCCGGTGGGAGTGAGTTTGCCAAGAAGAGCTGGACGGACAGGCAGGGGGCAGTTCAGACAGAATGCTCTGCCAATAAAGTACAGCTGGCCTCACCCCCGCCCCCAGCCCACTCCTCACACATACTACCTGGCCTGGTGGGTTAGGGAAAGCACAAAAAAGTAGACCACCAAGACATTCAGGAACAGGGTTGGAAAGAAGACAGGGCAGGCCAGCAGGGTCTTGGACACCATGCCTGATGGGGAAGGGCTGCAATCTCACCCTAACTGAAGTCTCTGTCCTGGCTGCTTGAGACAAGCTGGATATTGGCAACCCTAAGCCTCTGGCTGTAGGGAGGAGGACACTAATGCTCCCATGGGCAGTGAGGTTCACAGAGGTGAGGGGGACTTGCCCAAGGCTGCTGAGCCTCTAAGTCAATGCAGGAGGCTTCACATGAACATGGTTCTTCTTAATCCCACAAGTACTACACTGACTCTACACAAGGCTGGCTTCATGGACAGCTGCCCAGGTCCCCAAGCTTACAAGGACCCCACTCTATGGATGGTCACCATCTTGAAATTCTTAATAACTTATGAACAATGGACTCTGCATTTTCATTTTCTACAGGGCCCCCCAAATTATGGAGCTGGTCCTGATTCTAGGAGATTCTGGTAAGGACTATAGGTACAGGCCTGAAGAGCTGCAAATGAACTGTCACCTCTCTGGGGATTTGCTAGAGCTGGGGCTGCTGCTAGGTCTTCCTTCCCCTCTCCCCGCCCATCAACATAGCAAATGTCTCCTCTTTTTTTAAGGCCCAGCTAACCGTCACCTCCCATGTCATTCAGAATCCCAGCTCCCTGTGCTAGGGTCCATGTAGTGACACCGTAGCAGATTAAAGAGCCTGTTAATGGGTGTGGAAATGCATGTGCCTCCCCCAGGGCTATTCCAGACCCCAAAGCCTCCTGTTGGCCACATTTCCAAAGGACAATCCCAAGGACATTTTACAAAGGGGTCTCAGGGAAAAAGTTTCTAGGTCACATTAGATAGCAGTCCTCAGAGGACAACCCACCTTTTTATTTGCAAGAAAATGGCAAATATGCCTCGGAATACTGGGCCAGGACTAAAGCCCAGGTAACCCCAGAAGCTTCCTGGGGAACCTCTCCAACTCAAAGTGTCTCCTCCAGGAAAGAGGGTGGGAAATGGAGCTGGGGTGCAGTGGGGTTATTGAGCCACTTCCTGTCTGTGTGGCCCAACCTGTTTCCCCATCAGAAAAATGAACACTACATGGCCTATCCCTGGAGGGAGATCACTGGATTAAGGAGTGGAAACCCTGACAGCCAGTGGCCTGGCCATGAACCCAGCTCTAACATTTCTGAGCAGGTATCTTGGGAAACTCACCTAACATGCTACGTCTGTTTCCTTATCTGGATGGTTCCGTAAGGCCTCCCTCTTGGGCTTCTCAGGGGGATTCAGAAAACACATAAACAATGTGCCAGCCTAAAGTGATCGGTATGCCAAAGTTCAGGGCCACAGACCCCCAAGTGTCCAGGAGTCCACAGAAAAAGGCAGATGGGGCACTGGGTTGGGCGCGGTGGCGCACTCCTATAATCCCAGCAACTCAGGAAGCTGAGGCAGGAGGATTGTGAGTTCAAAGCCAGCCTCAGCAACTCAGTGAGGCCCTAAGCAACTCAGTGAGATCCTGTCTCTAAATAAAATATTAAAAAGGGCTGAGGATGTGGCTCAGTGGTTAAGCACCACTGGGTTCAATCCCTGGTACCAAAAAAAAAAAAAAGGAATGATGCAGACTTCACTGCCTTGGAGAAGGCAGGGGGGTCATCTGTTGTGCTCTGATTCAGAGGGTGCCCAGGCCCCAGGAGGCCTGGATGGAGTCACCAGGGGATGAGGAACAGGGATAGGGCCCCACAGATGTCCCATGGCAGTGCCTACAGCAATCCTACTGCACCCATGACCCATTTTCTTTTGAGAATGACTTCAATTCATTGAAGCTGCAAAACACTGGAAATTGTTCTCAGCAGCCTGCATCTTGAATCCTCATGACCACCCATGGGCAGCAGAGGGGGAGTGCTCCTGTTTCCAGATGAGGAAGCCAAGGAGGCGGGTGGAAGGCAAGAGCTTGGCCTTGGTCAGTCACGTGGTCAGCCCTCCCCAACACACCCACAGAGCTTCAGCCTTGGCCCAGAGCTGTTGGTGCCCCTGGCAGCTGCTGAAAGCTTCTGCAGATGAGAAGCCATCAACCTCAAAACTACGTCTCCTTGGCCCCTGTGTGTGTATGTGTGTACAGACCCCGTGCACATGTGAATGCCATGTGTCTGTAAGAGCTCCTGCCAGTGCATCTGCATGCAGCTCAATTTGTGAATGTACATCCGATCACACATGTGCCTGTATGTGGACCTGTACACACATGTGTGGCACTCACGGGTCATGTCCATGAAGATGTGAAAGTGAAGGAGCTTGCATTTGCCCATCTGTGAACATACCTGTGCACATGGCCAATAAAGTCTGTGTGCATGTAGACACATCTGCCACCTTTACCATGTGCAGGCAGGTTTGCAAGCACATAATTATGTGCACGCCTGTGTCTATTTGCTCACAGCTGTGACTATGGACAGAGAGGCCTTGGAGTGTGTATGTGAAGACATTTGTGTTTATCTATATTTTCAGTGAGAACATCAGGTCCCTGTAAAAATGCAATGTCACTCAAGTTGTCTTCTTCCTCATGAACCTCTCAGCCTCCTCAGGAAATTCTGGGTCACCACTTGCTCTACCTCCTCAAGAAGTCTTCCTGGAGCCCAGCCTCCCCACCCACTCAGAATTCCAAGGTAAACCTCCATCTCACACTGTGGTGGCTTTCCTACCTTCATCCCAGCTTCGGCAGCTGCAGAGGTTCCAACGTCCCTTCCCCAGTCCCTCGTGCTTCTCACTTTGGCTCCAGCTAAATTCTCTCAACTCGCACTGGGACTAGCTCTTGGGACAGCCCTCTAGTGTCCTGGCTTCCAGCAAGGCCTTTCAAATGACTTCTCCAATGCAGCCAAAGGGACAGACTCAAGCACATCTTGCTAGTACCACCCGACTTACAACCCTCAATGGCTCCCACTGCCTTTGGGACCCCATGCCCCAGTCTGGCATGGGTGACCCTTTACAATCCCCTTGCCAATTCCTTCCCCATCTGGCCCAGCTCCTCACTCAACCACTGCTCTTATCTCCCCACACTGTGACTCACTTTGGGGGCACCAACCAGAATTCCCCCTTCTAACCTCTGAGCCCTGTCCACCACTGTACAGGGATGTCCCAGCACACCCCTTCTCTAGAGGGGACGCTGGGTGCTACCTTGGAGGGACCCCATAGACCAGGGCTGGCGTAAGCCGTATTGCATTCACATGAGTCCTGACCACAAACCAACTAGCAGCCTTGTAAGAGAGCCTTCCTTTTGCTTTGAGTAGGAATGGGACCCAGCACTTCTAAGGACACTGAGGATGCCCTACTCCCCACCCCCAAGAAGAAGCCAGGGGTAGGCCAAGGCTCAGGCTGACACCCTGGTGCATAGAGACCTGGGCTTGAACCCCTGGCTTGGCCCAGTATGTGATCTTGGGCAAGTCACTTCCTGACCACAAGGCTTGGGTTTTCACCTACACAATGGTGATGGTGATAACTACCAGCTCCTGGAGAGGTCATGAAGATGAAAGGTCATAACCACATAGGACCCAGCACACGCAAATAAGTGCCCGAATGTCAGAGGGCATCACCATCACCATAACCACCATCACCATCATCATTATGTCAATGTACTAGATAAGAAACCCAAGGCCCTCAGCACTGGAGGGACAGGGCTCCCTGAGGCTACGCTGGGTGTTGGTAACAGAATAAAAGCAAACATTCTAGTCTGGGGCCAGGGCACCTCCTGCCCTCCACTACCTGGCTTGGAAGACCAAGAAAGAAGTGGAAACTGGCACTAAGCCCCTTCCCGTCCTGGCTTTCCAGTCTCCTGAAACATATCACCTGCTCTGAGGGAACCCTGCACCCCCATCCAGCCCACACTGGCAGACAGACAGCACCAGGGGGGCCGGCCTGTCCCGCTTACCTGCTGAGGTTTCTGCCAATGGACCAGGACTTGAGGCCGTGGGCAAAAGGGACGGCAGCCCCCGCCCTACTATATCCAAGCACAGTCACTCCAAGTCCTACGGGAGAGAGGAGAAGGTACAGTGAGCTTCAGGCTCTAACCCTGTGGGCAGCCCCTGACACCCTTCACCCACCTCTAGATCCCATCTGTCTGGTCATTCTGGCCATCTCCTGGTGGACCAAGCTGGCCCACTCGAGGGGAAGCCGGATGTTGCCTATCCCCTCCGGAATGTCACATTCAATGCCCTGAAGCAGCCCCAGTGACCTCCACTGCCCTGTGGGACAGCAGCAGCCACTAGCATGGCACACCTTCCTGGAGCCCACCTTTGGCAGACTGGGAGCCCTGCTTGGAGCTTTTGTCCCCACATTTTAGTCCTTCAAAGCCCCACTGGCCTTTGAGAACCTGCTCAGAGGCCTTGGAGGGGCCCTCTTGGACCTGCCCTCCTTTCTCTGCTCAACTCCCAAGCCAGCTTTGGGTCTGGCTGGCCCTGTCCCCTCCAGCCTTCTGTAAGCTTGTCCTCTTAGGACAGAGCCTCTGGACATTAGGAATGAGGTCTAGTTAGTAAGAGCCAGAGCCGGCTTGGTGGGGACGGATGGTAAGTGGTGGGAGGAAGGTGAACTGAACAGGGTGAGCTAACCACAGAAAACCCCCTGTGGCCTCCAGAGCATCCCCCATCCTTCCTGCTGTGAGAGCCCAGGAAATGGGTCAGATCGGTGAGAGGGCAGACACTTGGTAGAGCTGACCCTTTTCTTTGTCGTTTTATAAGTGAGGAAACTGAGGCCCAGATAGAGGAACGGTTCCTCCCATGGTCCCATGGCACGCGTAGATGAGGCCAGAAGAAGAACCTGCTCCCAGCCTGGCCCACTGCCAGCCGCTGTCAGGGACTGTCTCCCGAGATCATATGTCCACAGATACCTCCTTCCTTGACTGTGGACGGTCAGGCCAGACATGGAAGGCAACTGCTTGGTAACAAAGAAAAGGCGAAGAGAGGATGTGAAGTTGGAAAAGTGCAGCAGGAAAGGGCCCACCTCATGGGCCCATGACCCCTAGCCTGGAGGCCTGAGGTTTGGGTTGGGCAGAGGGGACATCACAAGGAGCCCCTTCCAGTATCTCTGCCACTACACAGGGTCAGCAGCATCTTCAGCTCGGGGTCTTTATAAAACTCTTCCTGGGCCCCCAAACACTGCGGTCAGGGCCTATGCTAGTACTGCCACTTTGAAAACCAGTGGTAGTGCCTCCTACCTGGTTAGCCATCTCACCACCCGGAGACTTTATTTCCACAGAAGCCATGCACTTGTTCACCAAAGATGCGTCCTAGAAGGTTCCAGCAGTGCTGCACAGAACAGCCTGATGACTACACAACAGCCTGAATGGATAACTGATGAACCCACACCATGCTTTACCCCACAGCACTGAGAATGAAGGGTCCGCCGCCATGCCCAGCAGCACGGATGAAATTCGCAAACATGACATGGATTTAAAAAGCCAGACACAGTAGAGAACACACTTCTGAGAACCACTGATATCAAGGTCAAGAATAGGCAAAATGACTCAAGGCTTACAGCAAACTAAATACAGCCAGGGCATCTTGGTAGCTCCTCCTATCAAGAGGTGGAGTCTGCTCTCCACCCCTGAATCTCAGTTGGCCTTGGGACGTGTTTTGACAGATAGGATTCGGCAAAAGTGACATGGTATGAGATACAGAGCCTGGGCCACAGGAGGTCCTGACGTTTCTGACCTTGATGGAACAGAGGCCACAGAAAGAAACCACCTACTATACCAGAAGGTGGATGGGAACTGAGGCTCAGGGAGCAGCCAGCACCAATGGCCAGGTGTGACTGGGCTATTTCGACCTTCTACTGCAGTGGAGACAGAAGCCACATCAGTCTAAGGCAAACATAAATTGTGAGATTGGATAAGGGGCTGTTTCAGGCCACTTGGCTTGAGGTGTTGCTGGGCAGCAGTGGATAATTGACGGTGGGCTGTTGCAAGTCAGCATAGGTCTGGAACATTCTATTTCTTGACGGTATGATGGTTACACAAAGGATGTTCACTTTCAGATGATTTGTGGTGCTATACATGTAGGATATGATCCTTTTTGGCACAGATGTAACTTGGATGTTTTTCAATAGTAGCTAAAAACAAAAACAAAAAAATCCTGAGGCTCCCCGCCCAGGAGCGGCCGGTGTAGCTCTGCCCTGGCCTGTGGCCTCTATAGCCACCCCCAGTCCTGCCGGCCCACCTCCCTCCTCTCTGTACACCCACTGCTCCCTCACATCTCTTTCTTCCCTTCCCCACCATACTTCAAGCCTGTGCCAGGCAGCACCTCCTCTGGGAAGCCTTCCCTGGCTACCTCCCCGCCTCATCTGCCCTGTGCCTGCAGCTCCCTCTGTGGCTGGACCTGTCTTCCACCAGGCTTACAGCTTTTTCTTCTGTCTCCCCACCTCTTGGAGCTCTCTAAGCAGAGGCCCTGTCAGGGTTAGGCGGCACCTGGCCTCCTCTTCCCCAGGTTCAAGACCCCACAGCCAGGCTGCGATGATCAGAGCAGCATCCAGGGACACAGGGACCGGCGTTCACAAGTTGGGTCACCTATCAGCACCAAGCAGGCACTCCCTGGCCAACTCTTCCCACAGAGACCAAGGTGGGGCTGAACTTCAGGTACAAAGAGGGTCTACAGGTGGACACATAGGGCTCTCCAGTTTACAGATGAAAACCCCCATGAAACCCAATGTGTACCACTCCTCTCCCCAAAATTTATCTGTGAAAATAAGATGGCAAAACCGACGGGCAGTCACGCAATGATCCACTCGGTGCCAAAATAATGTGAACTGTCAGAAAAGTTGTCATGCTAGACAGAGGCACCGGCTCCACTGCGGTCCTTCCACATACTGACTCGGGAATCCTCTCCCACCTGCCTTGCATGGCCTTACGTGGGTGATTGGGACAGGGTCTCAGCTGACCCCCAATGCCAGGGCCTCAGCTTGGAATCTTTAGGCCTCTTCCCCCCTCTTTGCAGTTGCAGCTCTGTCCTAAGTGGAGGTGTGACCTCTGAGGAGCCTTTCAGCCTAGTTCCTCTCACTGTCGTCTGAATGGTCTGCTTAGTGAACCATCTCTGATGGGTCATAGTCTTCTTTCCCTGGTGGGGGGACTGATCTCTGATAGGCCAAGGTGGTTCTGAGACCCAGTGTCTCTTTCTGCCTTCCTCAGGGTTCCCACCCTGTTGAAATGGTCATGACCAACAGCAGCAAACACAGCCATGTCAATCCATTCCACACAGCCCATGGCCCCCTATCATCTGTCCCTTGCCTTTATTACAAAAGAAAGCTCCCTGTTCAACAGAGGCACAGCCAAGCCAGAGAGTGGCCAGGCTGGGTGAGAGAAGGACATCAGGTCCCCAGAGAGTGGCTGTTTTGCAGCAGAGGTGACTGTGGGTGCACCAGGTGCTGGGTAGGTCACAACCCAGAGTCAGGAAGAACTCTAAAATGGAGTGTCCAGGGTCTCAGAGGGTGGGGGGATGTGCACCCTGTCCCTGGAGGGAGCTGCCACATGGAGCTGTGGGTGCTATGAGCATTAGGAGGGAGCTAGACTCAGTATTCCCCAAACTCTTCTGATGATAAGAATCACCCCGGCTGATTGTTAAACCCACAGCCTGCCAGGCAGCTCCCCTGAGAATGAAAGTCTGTGGGTCTGGAAGAGAGCCCAGAAATTTAAATTGTTAACAAGTCCTCCCAGGTGATCCTCTGCATCTGGAAAGTTTGGGGAGCACAGGCGGATGACCTTCTAGGTCCCTGTGGGCCCAGAGATGAGTGATTCTGAGTCTCTCCCTCCATGCCACCCAAAACCCATCTGGAAGATTCTGGCCAGCTGGGCAGCCGCATCATTAAAATACAAATGATTTCAAAGCTTTAGGAGGGGGGCAAAGGAGTCAGGGGAAGGGGGATTCTCAGCCCACAGTGAAACCAGCCCAGCTCCTTGCTAGCCCCCCTGGGCCCCCAGAGCCATCCAGAAAAGCTCAGCGTGGTGGTGGGGGGGCGGTGGCGACAGCTGTTCGGTTGCTGTTCAGTGAGGCCCCGGAAAAGCAATTATCTTGCTCTTAGCAGAGAGGCGCTGGCTTTTACCCGCCCCTTCTCTCCCTCCCCCTCCCTTCCACCTACTCTCTCTCTCTCTCCTCTCTCCCAGGCCAAGATGCTCTGGCTGACTCTGAGCCCACCTCCTCCATCCCACCCCCAAACCCACCAGCCTCCACATTCTCTGACTCCCTCCACCTCCATCCTCTGAGCACATTTCCAACACTTAAATCATTTAGCCAGCTAAACCGGAGACGGCAAAATGGGTGCTATTTCTTAAAAACATACAGAGAGCGTATTAAATTATTGATAGCCATTAAACAGGGGGAAAAAATTAAACAGCTCTCAGATCTTATCAATCATTCATGCAGTTTCCACCGGGGTGTTTTCTGGAGAGTGATCACTTGGGCAGCCCGGGGAGCCAGCTCCTGCTGGTAGGGAAGGCGGTGGCGGGGTGGAAGTGGGGTGGGGGCCTCCCCAGCTCCCAGCAATTACCTTCCCAAGGGGTCAGGGGCAGGGGACAGGGGTGAGTCAAGCTCTCCACCAGCACACTCCCACCTCCCCTCTTCCCATTAAGAAAAGGAGACTCCAACACCACCTTCAGGAACCACCTTAATTCAATCCAGCCTGCTTTTATTAGGCACCTACTATACATCAGGCCTGCAGGATGCACAGATAAACAAGCCTCGATGCTCACAGGCTAATGGCGGAGCACTTTGCAAGAAAATGTGATTATACTACATTGTGACGGTGTCATTGATAGAGGTCCATGGAGAGGTAGCTCTGAGAAAAGGGGACAATTTCAACTGGAGGAGTGGTTGGTTGCTAAGGAAGACTTCACCAGAGAAGTCATTCTAGCGTGAATTCCTGGATGGGAGAGAAAAGTGCCCAGAGGAGAGAAGGAGAAAGGCTTTTTACGGGGAAGAGCCAGGCCATGGCCAAGCAGCAAGAATGGGCGCAGCTGTGCGTGAGTCTCGAGTCCCTCCTGTCAACAGCCTACTTGAACAGCAGCTACTGGCCAAGTGGGATGGGACGCTGGGCCCAGCGGGTGCTGCGTAGAGCAGGTTGTGACCTCAGTGTGTCCTTTAGGCAATGGTCAAATCCAGGCCAGGCCAGGGGAAGGATGCATGAGGCTGGCACCACCCAGGTGTGGACAGGCAGGGTCAGGGTTCACCCCAGCTGCCAGGGGCAGTGGCACCTCCACCCCTGCATGGCAGATCCATTTCCTGGCTCTGACTCAGGACACCTAAGCCAGTGTGACGCAGGCCATGGAGGCTACAGGGCCAAGGCACTACTGCTCTCAGCCACAGACAGGCCTGGCAGAGCTACTCTAGGGAGACAGGCTCCCTCCTCCTGCTGAGCTGGCCAAGTACCCGGGCAACAGGGCTACGGGAGCCAGAGGACACCTGATCCTGCCCCACCTTGCCACCCAGGGACCATCCACAACCAGGGGCCATCTGAGGCTCTGAGGCCAGGACAGGCAGCTGCAGGGAGTGAAGAGGCTGGCTGGGGCTAGGCTGTCCCTGCCCTCTCCCTGGCCTGCCCCTGCCCCAGGCACATGGTGGCCTCTGCATTCTTAAATGCCTTGCAGAAGCCCTCACTCGCCTGGAGCCCAAACTGGGAGCTGGAGCCCGAGAGGCCCTGCCAAGTGCGGGTAGCACCCTCGCCAGGGAAAGCTGCTGTCACAGGCAAACATTCTGGGGAGAGCAGTTGTTTACCACCAATGCTGGGGACTGTCAAGGCATCATCAAAGAAATTAAATCTGCAAAGTTGTGAACGACACAAAGGAACCCCCTCCCCAAACTCCCAGATGCTTCATCCTGGAGGATCGGGCTGCTCCGTTGACTGGTTCTGGGAGGATATACCCAGAGCGGCAGGAATGTGTGGCTGAGCAGGACAGCGGGGCAATGAGCCGGAATCGGGAGCCGGGACCCCGAGTTCTGCCTCACTCTGCCATCAGCCTTCGCCTCTCTGGGCCTCATTCTGCTCATCTGCACAATGACAGACACACATTCAGACTCAATAAGGCCCTGTGGGTCTGATGGAACAGGGGTAACCTCTAAACCGTCTGTCCCCAGAGCCTGCCAGGAACACAGAGATCCTATGGCTGACCCCAACACCTCTGCTACACTCACTGGAGAACTTGGGGTGATGCCATCTGCCTGCCTTCCACAGACCTGAGTTCACACCCATACCTTGTGGCCCCCCTATGTCCCTGTTGCCCTCATCTGGATTGCTACATGTGACCCCTTCTCTCTAACTCAGATTTCCACACAGGTGCAGGGCCCCAGGCAGAGCTTGGGCCCAAGCTAGCATAGAACAGCCTGCCCAGAAAAGCTTGCTGACCTGCAGAATCAAGACCTAAATGAGTAAATACAAATATAGCCGTCCCTGCTCAGGTACCAGCCCTGACTCCCTGCCACCAGCATGTCCCACTGCAGAATTCTCAAGCCGTCCAAGTCCTTGAGCTCATGAGCTACGTTCAGTCCTAGAAGTCTCTCACACCCTCCATACCCCAGACATACCACAGTCAACCTCCTCTGGACTTTCATGCCCCATGGCCTTTGCATATGCCAGGGCTTTCTCTACCCAGCCAAGTCCTGCTCTGGGTCAAGCTCCAGTTTGCCCTTTGTAACTGTTGTGCTCTTCACACATTACACTAGACTGAATTCTGGTCACATCTGTTCTGAACTAAATGAGGACACCATGAATATAAATAGGGTTCTTTTCATTAGCACGTGGCACAGAGGGTCAGAGTGTGCCTTAAACTTGACTGCACACAGACTACCACTCCAGGTTCCAGCCAGCCACCCAGAATCAGTTCCTCCTGATAGTGAACCTGCATAGCTCCCGCTGTAATTTTGAAAACCATCCCCTGGATAGTGGGTGCGATGTTTTCAGCCTAGTGTAGACGAGACAGTATTCTTGGAGCTCCAGAGCCGAGGGAAGGGGCAGGCTTGGGAATTTCCAGGCAAACGCCAGCAGAAATTGGCCACAAATGAATCATTAACTTTCGAGTTGAGAGCTCTGAGTAGCTGGTGCCAAGGTCTCAGGCTCTGGCCTGTGTGGGCCACTTGGCCTCCCTTGGCTCGGGCCTGAGGGCAACCCCCCCGCCCCTGCTGGCCATCTGCTTCACCCCACAGCCACTGGTCATCGAGAGCTGAAGCCATCTGAGCCAGAGCAGCCCAGATGTCTTATGGGAGAGGTACGCCTTTCCCCGGGAAGGATTCCAAACGTTACCCACACACTCGTGTCCTTCTGGAATGCTGTCCCTTCCAGCGAGCTCAGCCCTTTGTCCTTCAAGGTCTGACTCTGGCCTGGCCTGCCTCTGCTGTTGCCTCTGCACCTGTGCCTACCTTGGACCCATGACCTCTGAGCTCCTGCAGCCCTGGCCATGTCTATGAGCTGTCTTCTGCCTGCCCTGGCTTGGGTGCCAGAGGCTCATTTCTCTGTTGAAGCCCCTGCCAGGATAGGACCTCTGCATCCTCTTCTAGATCTCAGCAGCTGTCATGGAGCATACACAGGCTGGGAGGTCACACCACACAGGCTTGCTCATGGGCTCCTTCTGCAGCCAGCAGGGGAAGCACCTGGCTAGTGCCTACCAGGCTGTGGCGGGGGTGGGGGGGAGGTGATAGCCCACACCTGGCTCAGGTGGGACATCATGTTTCACCCTGGGCCTCCTTCCAGGGCCTCTGTGGTCTGAAGAAGGCAGGTAAAGGAGTTGCAGGCCTCCCATAGCAGCACTGGGTGGTGCCAAACACTGGTTCCTTGGTAGTCAGCAGAGATCAGAACCAACCACCTCTTTCCGCAGGTACCACAGCTGCCCTGAGGAAGGGCTTGGATTCTCAAGTGGGAGACTGCCAGCAGTCTAGAAGCACGGAGGATACCTCAGCGGCAGGCATCTTGGAGTGATAGCACACAATTCTCCACATACTTACCTGGGCTTCCAGACTTAGTGGCCATTCGTATAGCGATAAGAATAAGAGACACCATGGGTACACCTTTGTCCTAAATGCTTCCTCCCTTTGCAACATGAGGTAGAGACTACCATAATGCGACTGCTTGAAAGAAGAGGAATCCCAGGTCCACAGAGATTCAATTGGAGAGGAAGATGAGGTGGTCTACCCAAGTCCCAGGGCCAGAGTGCAGGTGCATGGGGATTCAGACATGGATGCCTGACCCAGGGCTACATGTCACCCACATGTGTGTCCAGCCCCCCGCCCCCCGTCTCCCATGCTCAGAGCTGGAATAAGTACTGTGAGCACCACCCTGCCCCCTGGACTGACCGATTCTCAAAACAGCCCTAGGAGCTGGCCAGTGTGGGTCATCAGTACCACCTTAGAAAAGGGGAAACTGAGGCCTGGTGATCTACCTAGCAGTTTCTGTACCCCTTTAATCCCCACTGTAACCCCATGGGGTGGCCATTGTCAAAGCCGTTTTGCAGATGGGAAAATGAGGAATGGAGTTGCAGAAGGGATGGTATGGTGCCACATACTAGTGACAGAGCCTGGGCTTGTGCCTTGGTCAGCTTCCCTTTGGACCCGGTTTCTCAGGTGATGTGGGGCGGACCCCAGGGCCTGGCCTAGAGTTCAGTGCAGGCTTGTGGACATGATGTGCAGGCACGGAGGTGGCCGGGAGACCTGGAGGCAACTGCAGATCCCTCCCTCTCCTCTAACATCTGTATGGGAATGAGGTAGAGGGGCTCCAAGGACAGATGAGGCCATCACCCACCTCCTGCAGGGCTTCTCTCCCTCTCTGAGAGCAAAGAGCCTTCATGATGAGACTGTGAGCAGGCCAGAGCATCTGGGCCACACTGGACACTGTGCACGCATGTGTGAGTGGTGCCCGTGATGGTGCACACATCTGCCTGCATGTGTAGGCACACGCAGGAACTCCATGTGCAAGCACACATAAAGATATCAGCATGAACAGCACCCATGGAGGGAAACAAGAGGAGGTGGGGGTTGCAGCTTGCACACGTGCACACAGGTGCATGCCCACTGCACCCGGACAGACACACCCATGCTCCTGCAGAACAGTAAAGAGATGCCCACCCCACAGGTCCAGAAACAGATGAACATGGGCAGAGACTTCTCAGAGGACATAAGCCTGCAGAGCGCTGACAGGCAAATGCCTGTGTGTATCTGGCACACCTGTGTTCATCTGTACTAGGGCCACAAGCAGCACACACCTGCACACAGAGCTGACGCAGTCTATGGGTCGCTCAGCAGAATGTGAACAGACTTTGGTGCCCGCAGCACATGGACCTGTGCATGTTGGCTCAGGTGTGGGCCCTAGGGCACACGCATACACATGCATGTGAGTCCTGGTGGGGGCTGGGCCCAGGAGATAGGCAGGGGAACGGGGGGCCAGTGGTCATCTGCAGGTCCATATGAGGAGCCCTGCATGGTCACCATGCTAGTACAGTCAAGCCTGTCCACAATGGCCCCATAAATCAGGAAGCCGCCTGCCGCAAGTGTTTAAATCACCATTCCTGGTTCACAGCACTCAGGAGAAGCTGCCATCACCAGGCTCTGACCCACCATCTGTGTGGTAGAGGAGGAAGGATGTTGGTATTTGGCATTCCTTCTGCCCAGGGCACCTCCCACCCTCACCCTCAGCCAGACCCCTTGTCTTCCTGGCTCACTAGGCCCTTCTTTTTGGCTTTCTTGCCCTCGTTCTAACCCCTTCCTCCATGCTTGTCTGAGACTCCCCCCCACCGCCCCCAGTACAGTCCTCTCTCCTTTAGAAACCAGCATCCAGGGCCCTAGGGAATTGCCAGTATGTTTCTGGATAGGAATACTGTGGTCCGTCACCAGACTTGGCCACTGAGCTCCACCTTGAGGAAGTCACCTTCCTTCACCTGGCCTTGCCTACCGGGTCTGAAGATACGAACAGGGCCTCCTGGGGCTCCTCGTCTGAAGATCTGCTGCCCAGGGAAAGGATCCTCTGTGATGCCGGTTAATTATGACTATTAATAATATAACCATTTGGATCTCATGGTGGAACAGGATGATTAGAACTGGGCCCTGGGCCCCAGAAGCAAAATAAATGGGTCTCTGGGCCAAAGAGTGTCAACACTAACCTGAGGGCAGGTCCGTAGTGATTCCTGGAGGGGAAAGGTGTTTCCACTGCACACACGGATGTGGGGAGGAGAACCAGGTGGGCAGGTGGGCAGGTGGACAGACAGAGGGTGAGGAGCTGACCCATCAGAGGATGAGAACAGTTGACAGGACTCTCTGTGCCTGTTCCTGGGATAAGCCAGCTTGGTCCTCCCTCTGCTCCTCAGCCTCACCTTCACCCCACTTGGTGCAGCCCAGAGCCTCAGCTGCCAGGGGTGGCATGGTGTGGTCTTCTACCCAGAGGAGCCGTGTGTGCTGTGATATGCTGGGGCTGAGGCAGCCTCTGTGATGATCTGGGATCATGCCATCTTGCACTTCTGCCTAGTGCCCTCTCTGTCCCCTAAGTAAAAGCCCTGCTCCAAGCAGCCTTGGTGGATGGACCAGCCTCTCTGACTGCCTCCTCCTCTGGCACCTCTGTCCTTGCTTGTCCATCTGAATGCTCTTTCTCTTTCTCGGGGTGCATGTCCCTCCCACTCTACACTGGGAGCTGCTCCTGACCACTCCCCCACCCCCACACAGCTCACCTGATGAAGGGGGGAAACCACCAGGGGTCCTCCAGACCGCCCCCTCTGGACCAGGCACTTTGAGCCCCAGGAACCCCACTATGGACCCATGTAGTACTTATTTGTACCCCCTTATTGATGAAGAAACAGGCATAGAGAGATTAAAAGTGACCAAAAGTCACTTGGCTTGGAAGTGGTTGAAATGCAGCCCAGGCCATTTGGCTTCCAAGGTCTCATCCACTAGGCTACAAAAACTCCAAGTGAATGAATAAATGAATGAATAAATGAGATTGAAATACCAAGGTGAGTTATATTTGTGAAAGGAAGGTGAAGTGGTCAGAAGACGGGTATCAGTGGGTTCAGGCCAGATATCTGCATTAACCTGCTGTGTGATCTCAAACGAATTCCTTGCCAACCCTGGGCCTCTAGGTCCCCACCCGTAAGATGGGGGCAAGTGGGACTGCCCGGCCACTAGCCAGACATGATGGCAGTGGTCGAGTGGGTGCCCTGACCGTGAAGAAGGTGCTCCGTGCTGATGGCTCTCCATAGGGCAGACAGGATGTCCACCCAAAGCTCAACGCCTGCTCTGGCGGGACACTAAGGACAGGAGATGAAGGATCTGTCAGCTGGACTGTCTTAGAAAATCTGGGGCACTCGGCCACCTGAAGGTGCCTGAGAGTGAGGTAGCAGTGCATGCACAGCAGACCTGTGGATCTCCCCAACCCTTGCTGCTCCTTGTCCTTCTGTGGCTTCCTCCCCTGGCTGCACAGTCATGTTCTTAAGTCCTGGTCAGCTATGCAGTGTCCAGCCCTGGGTTAGACATACCGGGGAGGGCGTGTGGGAAGTATATCGGCTTTCCAAGCAGAAGGGCTGGGTGCTGTCCCCTGGGACCCATAATGCAGCAGGCAGAATCCCCCTGCCTGCCCTTGCCTGGGCCACCCAAGAAGCACCTGCTAAGTCCCAGGGGGAGCTTCCAGGCTCCCACTGACCACTCACTGATCCCCATGCCCAGCAATAGGGTACGATCCAGCTGCAGGCTTGGGGGAGCTCCTGAGTGTCAAAGGAAGATGCGGGCCCCACCAGCCCCCTTCCCATGCTCCATGGTGCTTACGGAGCTCCAATGTGGCCTCAGAAGGACTTTCCTATAGGACATTCCAGGCTGTTGCTACTGAAGTTTCAAACTGAACCTGCAGCGGACATTCTCATTAGTGCAGCAGCCACTCTACTCCACAGCCTCAGCTGCGCCTAGAGTGAGTAAGGCTGGCTCTTGGTGTCTGGCAGGAGGGACAAGCTGGCAGGTTCCTTGTGGTTGGAGAATCTCAGAGGAGAAGCAGAGAGGGGCTGGATGGTGGGTGCTGGCTGTGCTGCACAGCCGCCTGGGTTCTTGGCCAAACCCCCCAGGAGGCACTTTCCCTTGACCTGGACCCCCAAGCACAGGGATTTCTGCAGCCCCTCTGTGGGACACAGTCAACCCCTCCTCATCCACTGTGCAGAGGGAGGGAGACCCCAGGCAGGGAAAGGGCCTCCTTTGGACAGTTTGAAGGGTGCTTGGCTTCCTCAGCTTCCTGGGTTTGTCAATTTCCTCCTGCCATGGAGATTGCCATTAGCTCAGTATTTTTCTGGAAATCGACACACAACTTTTGCTGAAATACATTTATTTTTTTAAAACTTTCTGGAGTTACCTTCAGTACAAAATTAGCATCATTCAGCACAAATACAAGTTCAACATAAAAGCAAATGTGAGAAGAATAAACACAGTGCTGGGCGGCTACCTGCCTGCCAGGGGCTCTGGTCTCCCACCCAGCTTGGCGAGTGTCTGGGTCACAGGAAGCTGTCCTCGATACAGGCAGAGGGGCAGAGGGGCCCAGGGACAGAGGGGATTTCAGTCCTGATTGACACGTGTGAACCCTTGATAGTCATCTTTTGGTACTTCCCAGGTGGGCTCAGGGACGCTTACAAACTCCAAAGGGCGGCAGGTGACAGCTCTGTGTGAGACAGGTAACTCAGAAGCTCACAGAAGCAGGCCCTCTGGCCCCAGGTCACACAGCGGTGAGTGGTTTGGCTGGGCTGGGCTGACAATCCGAGCCTTCTGATTGAACACAAGGTCTTGTGCTCTTTGTTGGCGCTGCCGTGTCTGTGTCACACAGAGTCACTTAGAGCAGAGTCACCCTGACCTGCGGCTAGCAGGGTAACAGTTTTTTACACCTGAGGTTAACAACTGTGATTTAAGAGGTTATTTGTCTTAATTTTCAGAAATCAGCTTCTCGGGGAAGAGATAACTAACACATTGGGCTCGGGAAGCTCATCTTTTAGAAAATATTTATAGCATTTCAAGACAGTTTGGTGGCAATTGGATCCAGCATCTGCTATTTTCCTCACTTTCCACCACAGCTCTAAAACCCATCGCAGTTCACACACACACACACACACACACACACACCACAACAACACAACAGCAACCACATCAGTGCTGATAGGAAGTAGAAGCCTGTCGTTTCTTTGAGAAATAAGACACAGCGCTGGCATGACTTCAGAGCTGAGTACTGCCTCTGGTTAACACCCCAACATGCCCCTGCGAGCAATACCTACAACTGATGCTCAGAACCGCAGCCAGCGGACCAGTCCCCAAGGCCATGTGAGGTTCACGGCCTCCAAGTTAGGTTTGGAAGTGTTCCCAGGCCCGGGACCATGGCTCTCACAGGAAGCCCCGACAGCAGCAGAGCTCTCCCCTAAGAGCTGGATTCCAGCTGCAGACTGGAGACAGACAGGGAGAGAAGGCACCCGCCAGAAATGGAAGGCATTTTACCGCCAGGCGCTGGGCTGGCTGCACAGCACAGTGTATTGACCCCAATCTGCAGATGGCAAAACTGAGACTTGATCAAGTCAAGGAAATTTCCGGCGGGCACCAGGGCTTGCAGGGTGAGCTGCTCCCTTCAGGCCTCTGCAGGCAACCTGGCAGTCCCTCTTCACTTCTGTTGACTGTCCGTGACGCGGCCTCTGTGCCACATTCACCAGCTCCCCGGGACCCTGCAAGGCGCCTCCATAGCCCACCGACCAGTTCACAGCTGTCTCAATGCCAAAAAGTTCCATAACCAAAATATAATGTCTCACATGGGGACCCTGAGGACCTTCCATTCTATCCTGGGGTCTTAGGCGAAAATACCAAGGCCCTGAGAGGGGCGAGGACTTGTTCAGGGTTGCAATGCACTGGTAGGTACCAAATACAGGAAACCAGGTCTGCCGCGAAAATCCCTAAACGTGTTGCTCCTCCCTCTGGCCTTCAAGCCCCAGTCGAGGCACAGGAGGGACAGCTGCTACTTCACCATAAGAGGTCACTCCTGCTGAGAATGAGGCTGGGGAGTGACACCCAGGGCTCGTGTCCAGCTGACAGCAGACGCTGCTCCAGGCCCAGACTCTGCGGCAGAGCCTTTGACCCCTCTGCTCCAAGCCTGCAGACCTGCCCCCACCACGACCTGCCACCAGACCTGCCACCACGAACTGCCTCCACGCCAGGGCACACAAGGCCCTCATCCGTGGTGCACTGGGACAAAAGCCCAGGCCAGGCCCTGAGGGAGCACCGCCCACATGGCCTGGGGGCCAGCTGGCAGAGTGCCCCAGGGAGCAGGACCGTGGCAGCTGGGGACCTGGTGCAACCCATGCGGCCACTCACCCTGGACTCCCCTCCCTGCTCCGATGCCAGCAAATATCTGTATATGCAGGATGCCATTGCCTCTCGCCTGCCCTCCCCTGAATCCTGTTCTCCCTCCGCCCTCCACTGCCCCCCATCAACAGCCCTTTGCCCCCAGCAACCCAGGTGTCAGACCCTAAAATCAAGGGCTGACGCTTGATGCTAACACTCCTCAGTCACTTCAAGGAGCACCTCCCTGCGAGCTTCCTGGCCCACTTCTCACCAGCTCCTTTGCTGGCTCCTGCTCTTGCTTCCCTTTCCCTCTTCCTTGCAACCATAAAGTAAAGCTTTTCATCCCCCATTGTCATAGACCTCCACCTGTGCTTCTGGCCCCACCCACCTCGCTGTGTACCGCCTTCTTTCCCTCCACTCCTGGCTCCCTCCAGTGGTTTCTCTGTTGTCTTTAGATGCCAAAAGAATTCCTGCCCCAGGGCCTTTGAACTTGCTATTCTCTCACCACTTTCTACCCTCCCCTTGGCTGTCTCAAGGGATTCTTGCTGGTGGTCCCTGTCTAATATAAATGTGCTACCCCCATGCAGTCACTCTGTAACACAATGCTTGATATTATTTCCTATATTATACATCCTGTAAGCTGATTATTGCTTATGTATGCCTTTCTTCTGCCCCATTCTGCTCCCACCCCTGTCCCTGCCTAATGATGTTAACCCCGGAGGGGTGGCACATCGTCCGGCTGGTTTCCTGCTTCATGTCCAGTAGCTAGAACAGCGGCCTCTACAAAATTAATGCTCAGTGTGCGCTGCATGAGCCAGGGGGCGCAACCCCACAGTCTCATCAGTGTCCTGTCCACCCCCTCCCAGCCAGGTTGGAAAGGGGTCCATTTCACCCATGAGGGGCCCCGGGACATGGAGCACACCATGGGGAGCAGCAGGGCAGGCCTCCTGCCACCTGGGCCAGGGTTCCTTCCCAGTGCTGCCCAGGTCTTGGCTCCAGCCAGGCCAGGAAGGCAAGAGGAGCAGAGAAGAAGGCGCCGTGGAAAGATCAGGAAACTCTGGCTCCAGCTTTTCTCCTGCAACTCGAAATGTCGCCTCTCTGAAAACCACATCCTGTCCCTGTGAGCTGGCCGCAGCCTCAGCTCCAGGCCCTGGGCACCCTTGCTGAGACACCCCCAGCCCCACCCGGGCCCAGTTCCTTTTCTTAGTGGGTTCTGGAACTCGTTGAGCCTGCCCTGAGGCTGGCGGGGGATGGGGAGGCACAGGGGGCAAAGCCAGCCTCTTCTCCTGGGAGGGGCAGGGGCAGGACCAGGGCCCGAGCCAAATTCGGGTCACGCTGCTGCGCCCACAGCCCTTAGAGGGCTAAAAATAACTGTGTTTACACACTTCCAGAGCTGGGATTTCTGCTTCTGTCAGAGGGGCTCAGGGACTTTACTACAATCCACGTGTCGCCCTGTGCCTCTTCGTTTAGGGCAGGGGGTGGCCTGGTCCAACGCAGACAAGGATCAGGACTTTCTGAGTCTGCTTTTAGGTGGAGATAGATTAAGAAAAACTGAAGAAGCTCATGATTCCATGTAGGCAGAATTTGTTTTTAGGAGACAGGCCCTCCAATGGAAGGAGGTATGGAGAAGGTGGCCAGGTCCCTGGGCATACACGAGCCCAGCCAGCTTGTCCCGAGGACTCAGTTGCTGTAGTAGCACCAGGAGGCTGGACGTTAGGTGGAAGACCAACTTGCTGTGTGGCCTGAGGCAGGCCACTTCCCCTCTCTGGTCTGAATCTTCCAGGTTGGTTGGTAACTGACAGCTGCTTCTCCCATCACATTCTCAGTGTGAAGAGCTGACAGTACAACTCGGTCTGTGCATTTGGGCAGGGGGCTCTGTGAGAAATGGTACCAGCCCCTGGGTCCCCTCGGCTGTCTTCATGCCAGATGACAGGGTATACCTGCCAGGACAATCGTCATCAGGCCACCTGCTTTCCTTCCCTTCTCTCTGCCCCGGTTCACCCAGGTGGACTTTAACACTGGAGGGGCAGGTGCCAGTCGCCTGCCTAGAGTGTACCCCTCCCTCTGGGCAAACAGGCCCTCCCCTGACGCCATGGGTTTCACGAATGTCACACCATTAAGAAACACAGGCCGTCAGAGGGTTGGCACATGGGCTGGTCACCCTCTTTGGTCAGGGGTAGCAAGCTCTGACCTTCCCCCACCAAACGTGCCCTGGGTAGGACCTGGGCATCCCAGGATATCATGGCCCCTGGTCTCTCCTCTCTGACTTGGGAGGTCTGGCTGACTGGCTTCCCCTAGATAGGAGCGAAGTCCACACCACTAGCCTGGCTTCGGGAGCCACACCCCTCTGCCAACACCCCTCTGGCAGTCTGCGCCTCTGGCAGTGCTGTTCCCGCTGCCACCCATTGCCTTCCCTCACGACCTGGCCTGGGAACTCCCTCAGTGCCCACTTCTCCAGCAGAGTGAGCTCCACCTTCTATGTGCCCAGTGTACCCCCTCTCCATCAGACAGTCAGTAGCTCCCTAGTGATGAGACCTCACCCTACTTACTGCTCCACACAGGGCTACATAGGAAGGCACAAGCAAATGTGCGCCCAATGACCTTCAAGGGAAGAGCTCCGTCCTGTCTCCTTGCCCCTTCCAGATTCTACAATCTACAACCAGCTCTGTTCTTTTATTTCTTTAGTACTGGGGATTGAACCCAGGGGTCCTTAAACACGGAGCCAGCCTTAAACACATCCACAGCCCTTTTTAAATATTTTATTTAGAGACAGGATCTCGTTGGGTTGCTAAATGCCTTGCTAATCTGCTGAGGCTGGCTTTGAACTCGTGATCCTCCTGCCTCAGCCTCCCAAGCTGCTGGGATTATAGGCGTGCACCACTGCGCCAGGCAGCCGGCTCCATTCTTCTTCTGCAGAGCCTCCCGTCCTCTTGGGACCCCCAGAGGGGGTCCTGTGGTCCTCCTCAGGTCTGTAGCTCTCAGCTAGGCTTCTGAATGCACTGCCAGTACCTGCGTGGTCAACAAGCACAGGGAGTCCCGTATGAAGAAGCCTCATGGCCAAGGGTACTTCACTGGCACTTGAACTCACTCCCTTGGTACATCACAGCACTTGGTAAGTGCCCTTACCAACCACCACCCACCCACCCCAGCCATGTGACACTTGCAGCACTGCCCTGGCCCCTTCTCCTGTGTCCAGTGGGCCAGTGGTGGCCTCACACCCTCTCCTCTGGACCACGGCAGGTCTCATGGGGCTGCACGAGAACAGTGTTCAAGCAGCCACTGTGCTACTCATGCTCCAAATTAGATCCATTGACAGCGCTCCTTGCTGACTGTGTCCTCTGAGGGAAAGTGGCACTCAGGCCCCTGGTGAGCTCCTGGCTTCCCTCTCTGCAGGCTTGATACTCTCCCCTGCCCACTTTCTGTTGAGCATGTCCTGACTCATCCTTTGGGATACATCCCAAAGGTCACCTCCTCTGGGAAGCCCTCCATGAATGCCCTTCCACTTCAGGCTGACCTAAGCCTGTCCCCTGGAGGCCAGCCTTGGCAGGGCTCCTGTCTCCGCCCAGCAGGCCCCCATGCCGGAGGAAGTTCCTGGCCTGGCCTGTTCTCTAGTGAGGCTCTGAGTTTGGGGTTTGGCCAGGAACATCACCCAGGGCCTGGTATGAGACTGGCACTCAACGGCAGAGTTGTCTTGAGTGCCAGGGGGGCCACCCTAGCCTAAATCCATGGGCACAAAGGTCCTTGCTCTGGAGACACTCAGAAGGGCTGGATACCTGTTCAGGTCACATAAGCAGTGGTGATGTGGCCACGTGGGGTAGGACCACAGAAGCATGGTGCTCCAACTGCCTCTATGACCTGCCATCCCAGGAGCAAAAAGGGGGGCCAAATGGCTCCTCCCAGTGTACCCGCCACAACTGAGCCTCCAGCTCCTCTCTGCATCTCACCCACCCCTCACTCTCACTGCAAAGGCTTCTCAGAGGTGGAGGGGATACCTCCTCCAAGCTTAAGTCATGAGGAGCTTATGGTCCCCTGGAAGGTCACCTGGGAATTGCAGGACAAGGACAAGTCAAGGTCTCAAGCTCAGCTGTAGGAGGGAGGCCCCCAAGGGCCACGAAGGTCCAGGCATGCACAGAGGGAGCCTAGGGTAGCCCTGGCCCGGAAGCCGCCTCTGACTGGCAGAGCAGAGCAACAGAGCAGCCTGGGCCTTTTCCTCACCTCATCTAAGATCCTTCCTCTTTCCTCAGGCCCCAGGGGGCCTGCCCTTCTTGATGGGTAAACACAGATGCAGAAACAGTCCCAGTAAGGCCAGGGAGCCCTGGGAAGGAGGAGCACCTCAAAGGTAGCCTGGGGAGAATTAGGAGCTTGCCAGTTCAGAGGAGCCTGGGGTCCCTGTGCCTAGAGGGCCCCCAGCACTGCACACTCAACTTCCAGGTGGCCCTCATGGGAGGCCCCAGCAGATCAGTAATGCCACAGCTGCATCAGAATGCCACCCCTGTCCCCATGCCTGGCCAGGTCTTCCCTAGAGCTCAGTGCTCCTCATTCTGGTTCCCAGTGACCAGGGCTCCAGAGTAGGTGTCAGGAGTGAACAGGGGCCTTGCTGCCTCTCAGGGCAGCTCCTGACACGGTGCAGCCAAGAACCCTCAAACCCTAGTTTTTCTGGAATTTGCCAGCAATGTGGCCTGCATTTACCTCATCTGCCCCTCACTGTCACCCTTCTCCAGCCAAATTCTAGGAGCTCATGCAAATCCCTTAAAGGTTGCTCTCAGGACTTCTCCAGCCACCAGACAACTACTGACAAAGACTGAGCTCACTCCTCCTCCGCCCACCCTGCCAGGTAATTTACATCCTCACTGATGACAGTGACCTCACAGGCTAGTTTGCTAAAGTCCCCGTGCCTTTCTTCACATGGGCACCCAAGGCCCACTGTGACCCCAGCCTCAGCAGTGGCCGAGAGAGCCAGGCTTCAATCCCAGCTCTGCTTCTGACCAGCTATGTGAGTTTGGATGTCATTTATGCTCACAATGGTCCTTCCATTCCTATACCCATTTAAGAGATGAGCAAGCAGAGGCCCAGATCAGTTGGCTCAAGGGTGCCTAGTTGGTGAGGACAGGAGCTGGGAGGCAGGCTGGCAGGCTGGCTCCAGAGCCCATGCACTCTGCTAAGCTATGCCCAAACCTTCTACCTTCTTTCCAGTGCCACTGGGGTCCAGCCTTGTCAAATTCCTCCCTCCCTCCCTCATAAACTTTAGGGTTCACCCAGGATTCCATGCCTGGGCCCATCTAGTAGGTCCTTTCCCTAATCTGCCATATACACTTCCACACAAATCCCAACAAGCCATTCATTTCCCTCTGACCCTTGACCCTTAGACAGGAATGACCATATGACCAGTCCCCCACAGCCCTGTGGCCTAGGCTTCCATCAGGGTACCTGGGGGGCCCAAGGGCATAGATTTACTCAGTGCCTTGCAGACTGGCTGAATGAGCCAAGGGCTTAGGTCCAAAGGCCTCTGGCTCTGCCTGTCCACACTGGCCTGAGAAGTTTCTGGTAATGGGGCCCTGTGGAAGGTTCCAAGTGGGTGCTGAGGCCCCTCCGGTGGCTCCCCTTCCTCACACCATCTGGGATGGGCAGTTAGCATCTGAGCAGCCCACAGAGAGGTGCCATGAAGACCACATATGTAGTGAGCACAAAAGCCCAAAGTGACAGAAATTGATAAAAACTTCACCGCGCTGCTGACACCCCATATATCAAAGGCCCCAAATCTCATTCTTTGCTTGCCTCCAATTTCTATCAGAGCTTGCCAGCTGCACATTTATTGAGAAGTTTGTGATCTGACAGGCACTGTATTACCAACATTAATGATGCATCAGTCTCTAGAATTACTGGGGAAACAGTCCAATTGATTTCATTATCATCTTGAGTTCTTCACATTTCATTCCAGGCAGCTTGCTACCAGGGTCTGAGCAAGGATCAGAGTAAATAAGTGAAGGGTACAGGGCCAGGGTGACCCTGGGCCAAAGACCCTGCACTTATCTCAAGACTCTTGGCCATGGCCCTCACACCCCTTGGCCTCCCCTCTGCGTCCTCCTCCTTTCATGACAGCAGGAGCCACTGAACTAGCAGGTGGTGTCAAGAGCTGGAGCCAGGACTCCCATTCATGCTGCAAAGATGGGGTGGCTGGCGGGAGGCAGAAATAGCCAACGATGTCACCATCACATGCCCTTTAGCTGGGGCAGGGAGTTGGCCCCACGTGAAACCCACCAGCAGCTATGGGCCATGTCCACACCTGTCCCACACCCACCGCAGACCTGGAAGACCCATTGGCTCTCCTGGGACAAGTGGAACTAAAGGGTATGTGCAATGCCACCTCATCTCCAGCTGCTTTGTCCCTAGCCTACTGTCCCCAGACACTGAGGCTTCCTTTCTGCTTCTCAGCCCATGCAGAAGCTGTTCCTCTACTTGTGGCTCTCTCTCCTCATCCCCCACCATCTCATGGTCCTTCCCACAGTTGTATTCCTTGTCTGAGACCCCCTCACCCACCTCCTGTAATTTTCCATCCTGCCCCCTGTTTGTTTCTCTCTGAGCATTTCTGCTTTATAGGTGTCACTGGCTTGACTTGTTAACTCATTTTCTCCCTTTGGCTCCCTGCAGGCAGGGATCTTATCTATTCTGGTCACCGTCCTGACCCTAGAACCTAGCAGGGTGTGGGTCCCCATGCCCAAGCCTGAGAGTAGGCAAGGACTGGATAAGCCAGTCGCTACAGATCCCCAAAAGCATCATTTGGGGTCAAGAAGTGCTGGAGAAAACAGCCAGTTGTTTCAAAGCCAAGTGACCTACTCCATGTCTGATCCCCACTTCTAGAAGTTCTGTGAGGCCCTCTCCCTTCCAGCTCCTTGTGCAAATGTTGTCTTTCTGGACTCAGTTACCCTGCTCCCGGGACTCATCCCTCCACTTAGCTTCCTTTAGGAACATCTGAGGCTGCAGGGCTGGTGGGAACTGATGTCTCAAGGCCAGGCCAGGAGCCGGGTTCAAATCCTGACCCCATCACTTGGGCAAACCACATAACTGAGCTCAGGTGTGCCCAGTTTCCTCCTCTGCAAAACAGGCCTTAGAGCCCACAGCCCCAGTTGACTTTTAGGACCTTCACGTTCTACAACAAAGGAGATGAATCCCTAAATCACCATGACAGGGGCACACCCCAGTCACCTCCACAGTGCTATCTGCTGATGGTCCATACTGTGTTGAGATGCAGAGGTCCTGGTAGCCCCAAGAAAGGGACTCTGGAAATGCTTGGAATGACATGGGCTGAGCTCCTTGTGCCCCAGTGGTGCAAGGGTCTGGGGGCATCTCTGGGTGAACAGGTACTAGGCGCCCTTCTCATGGTGGCACTGGTTAGGGCATTCCAGGCCCAAGGTGAGAAGGCACGGTGAGAAGGGCAGATGGAACAACGAGTCTACACTCAGAGCAGCCAGATAAGAAGACTGAACCATCTTATACAACCAGAGAGAGCAGCTGGACACCAGGAAACCCAGGAAGAGCCAGGGAAGCCAGGGTCAGCTCTGAGTGAGGGTCACTGTCAGGAAGCGCACAGGGTAAAGAAATGTTCCCCATAGGGCAGTCTTCTAGCTACAGGCAGTATAGTTATTGTTGTTATTTAGTACCATCTGGAATTAAATCAGAATATGTGATTTAATAGATAGTGTTCTGACTTGAAAATAGGTTTTTTTTCCCTGAAATAAATATTACTGACATAATTTATTCATGAGCATTCACCATAGGGCTGGCTCTATGCTGAGCACTAACCACATACTATTATATTTCATTGTCCTAACAACCCCAATTGTCCCTACTTTACATCCATGAAAACTGAGGTGGAGAGGGGGCCTTCGATGCCTGAGGTCCCATGCCTGAGGTTCCATGCCTGAGGTCCCATGAATGGAAGACACAGGACATGCATCCAGGCTGGTTCCAGAGCTGGAGCTCCTGCACCCTGTGGAGAGGGAGCAGCCCTTCTGGACCGAGGGTCCCAAGCCTCTAACTAGCTTCCAGCCTTACCTCTTTCTGAGGAGGACAGTGAGATTCAGGGAGGCCTTGGACTTGTCTGAGATCACTCACCCTGTTGGCAGGGCGGGCATACCTGACGCATCTACTGTGGACGTCAACTCACTTCATTCTCTGAATGACTTGGGAAGTGAGCAGTACCCCTGAGATGGCCCAGGATTTAAGCCTTAAGAAAAAGAATCTCCTGGTGGCAGCTCCAGGGTCTGAACCCAGGCCTCAGCTCTGGAGGCTGGTAACTACTGGGCAACTGGCTCCAGGCTCCCAGGACCTGGCTCCAGTGGTCCCTTGGGGCCGTGAGGAGAGCAGAGGCTGCCCAGCTCCAGCACTCACAGCCCTACGCTGTCCCCATGGCAGCGCTGGCGCGCTTTCCACCTGCTGCCCCAAGCCAGTCGGCAGCCTGGATAAACAGGCCCAGTTACAGCCGGACTCACCCGGCTCTCTTGTGCCCGGGGACACCAGGTCTAAGGACGGGTTCCTTGGCATTTCCAGCAGCCTTCTCTTACTCAAGCAGGCCTTTCTGTCCAAAGGGCAGCTGTGACGTGCGGAACAGGGCTATGGTGTCAATATGAGCCCAGCATTGTACATTTGGGAACAGACAATGCCCTCAGCCGACTGTTTATTTATAAATCCACACAGTGCTCACTGTGGCCCGTGCATTCAGCTTCTTTCCCCAGATGCAAATTGACTTCTTCCTGTAAGTCAAACTGGCTTGGTCAAGCTGATAAAAATGATCCCAAACAGGCACTTTTATCTCTCCAATATAGAAAGTGAGCTGCACCCACACCTCCTAGAAAGAGGAAGATGTCTTTGCACTCCTTCAGGGGCGGGCCCAGGGCCCAGAGGTCTGGGAGCAGCTGAGGGCAGTAGGAGAAAAGGTTCTGAACCCCAAGGCCTACGTTCAAATACTGCCATCAAACGGTGTAGCTCTGCAGCCTTAATTTCTGTGTACCACACACTTTATGCCTGTGTATAAAAGGGGATCCAAATAGTTCTTCCCTCTTACAGTTCACTGGAGAATTAAATGAGATAATGTGCAAAAATTGCTTGGACAGTGCAGAGACCCTAAGAAGGCTCCTGACATGGGGAGTTAAGGAAGCTAGGAATAATAAAATAATTGTCATTATTAACTGAAGTCTGGACCTGCCACCTGTCTCTTCTCTTGCTGGGTAGCTTCCGGGTGGTCCCTTCTGACTTAGAGCCTCAGTTTCCTCCACTGTTCAGTAACTGCCCTGCTATTGACTGGTAGCTCAGCCCCTCAAATGCCTGCATCAATAATAAAACAGCTTTGGGGGTGCTATTTCCAATAATCTCCCCACTCTCTCAAAGTCCTCTTTTATCAGAAAAACAAAATCTGCTCTTTATCAAAACCTCAAATTCCACCTTATAGGAAAGCCAGCTACCTGACCGCCCCTCTGCAGTGGGCATCCACACAAAGCTTCATTTAAAGGCACATGTCTTATGCAAAGGGAGGTAACAGGGGTCTGATAAGGGCACATGGCTGACTAGACGAATAAGGGACCTCTGGGAGAGTGTGGGAAGTGCAAGTGAACACAAAATGGCCCTAGAAGTCACGAGAGACCAAAAGGCACACCACAACCTCTTGGCTGAGATCCCAAGGCTTAGCACTGGCCTTGCGGCCCTGTCATGGCAACGGCATTTGCCAGGTGATTGGAGCCCTACCCACAGAGGGACTCTCCTAATGGCCACCCAGGCCTGGTGTCCTAGCACACAAGTGACAGGAGTCATCAGGATGAACTTGTTCAGGGAGGAGAAAGCCCAGGCCTGGAAGAGGGTGACTGGCCCAAGGTCACGTGGCATGATAACCAAACCTGGATCCTTGGACCGCCTCTCATCAGGAGAACCCAAGAAAGCCAGGGGTCACACATGGGCCATGCCAGTCTGGTGACAGATTTTTTAGCACAGGATGAAACCTGGCAATGTTAGCCCCACAAAATGTTAGCCCCTTCTGTGCTTCGCTGACTCCTCCTGAGGACAGGCAGGAGGGCCAGGCAAGACTGCAGACTATCCCACCTTGAGGATGGAGGCTCAGGCCTGGCACTCAGGGGAGCTGCCAGCTGAACCTGTACCAGACCAGACCTTCAGGAACTCCCCAGCCTCTGCGCCTATTCTGGCTTCAGCATGGAGGGGCGGGATGAAGGAAGGCCCCGCCCCCATCACCCTCCCACCCAGCCCTGCAGGCTGATTGGTCCTGAAGGTACCTGAGGGACGGCACTCACCTGTGTCATTAACAGGGCTCCATCTCCTCCAACCCTGCGGCTCCCTGCCGCCAGACTAATCTAAACGCTGCTCTGGCCTTGCCCTCCCTGCTCAGCCCACCCTCCCTCCAGCCATCATTCACCTCCCCCTGCTCCACATGTAGGATGTGTCCCTTCCAAACTTGGGATTCCCTTGGAATCCTGGCCATCCCAAAAGCTTGGCCACAGTTACTCCACTGGAGCGCATGGGTACTGGCAGCACTGTCCCCAAGCACACCTGCACACACACCTCCCATCCTGCATTCATGCCCTTCCACCTCCCACACAGGCCTTTCCTCCCCCTCCTCCTTGCCTTGTTCTAGCCAAAGCCTCTCCATCTTCAATACTGCCCTAAATGCCCCCTCCTCCAGGCAGTCCTCCGGATCACTCTGGCCTCCTAGAACTTCACCGATCTTTCTGGAGAGTTCAGCACTTCATCGACTTTCCTATTCACTTTCCCATCTGCCAAGCACTCAAAGCTTACTTTCTGAATTATACTGAAACTCCTTAAGGTCAGGGCTGCAGCATTTTTTTTTTTTTTTTGGCTATTCTTCCATTTAAGAAATATTGTTTTAGCCTGTGCTCTGACGACCCCTGTGCTAGGGGAGACAAGAAGCTCTGGCCTTCTCAAATCTAGGAACTGCAAATAAGCAGAGCAGTTGCCATCTGCATGGCTGGGCTATGACCACAGAAGCAGAGAGGGTTATGGGAGTGAACGGCCCCAAGGTGGCTTTTCCACTGCGGGGTCTTCCTTGCAGCCTTCAGAGGTGCTCCAGCAGGCCAGTCCCCTCTTAGACCGAAACTGCAGGGAGTGACTATAGAGCAGGGTTCAGGACAAAGGAGGTCGGGTGGGCAGGGGTGAAGCAGCTGGGTGCATGCTGGCCCCTGAGGTCAGGGCGCTACTGGCAGACAGGATCCCCAGCAATAAGAAGGAAGCTCTGGGCCTGGGGCAAGGCAAGGTATCTTCCAAGAAAAGGCAGCCAGATAAAAGCTGGGTGGTCCGCCCTGGGCACCTGTGTCCCTGGTTCCTCCCTCATGGTGTCAGCTAGTGGGTGGGCACCTTTTTGTTTTCTGTTTTTCTGAGCAGGCCTCTCCAGATGGACTAGCCATCGGAAATGCCCGGCTGCACACTGCTGGCTCCTAGCCTAGCAGCCCGGCCTCTCCGTGCCTCTGAACATCTCAGCGAATGGCTCCATTGTTCTTGTACCGCAAAGCCTTCTCTGGAGCAGGGCACAGACTTCTGGAGAAATAAATAAATGGGATCCCACATGCCAGTGTGGCGCCTTCTCTCACACCCCCATCTCTAGCTCTGTCACCTCAGTGAGTGTCCTGGGCTCCCTGCAACCCCAGGGGCCCACACTCTGGGAAAGGACAGAAGGGCCTTCTGCTGATCCAAGCTCTTCTCCCCTTCCACATGGGAGCTCCCCAGGGGTCTTGAGCAATCTTGCCACAGGCACTGGGGGCCCAGGGCTGCCCTTGTCATGAGGTTGATCCCTCCAGCTCCATTGTGCCACCCTACATCACTTTCTGCAGCTTCTCCACCGTCCTTGACTCAGGGCATCCAAAAAGATGGAGCGCAGAAGGCACAGGATCTGTGCTCCTGCGTCCCCTGGCTTGTTTTCCCATCTGTAAAGTGGGGCAGCTAAACTCAATAACGGTACACTTTGTCCCCAGTCCCCACTTGCATTCTAACTTGATCATGCCTGAAGAACCAGCAGTAGGGATACGCCCAGGGCAGCCTGATGCTCCAAAAGGCAGTAGGAGGAAGAGGAAGGTAGGATGGGGTGAAGTGGGTTGTCCAGGTAGCAGAAGCCTTCAGAGCCGGTAAAAGCCTTAATCCTGCATAATGATTTACAAAGTGACAAGTAAAATAGATTTACTGTGACAGCTTGAAAGGAGAACCACAGAAATAAAATTACACTCTGCTCATCCTGTTCTCTGCAACCTGTCCCCTCCCTTCCCCAAACCAAGAGTTCCGACAGACACACCTGGGTAAAAAGAGAGCAGGTGGCCTGGGGCGGAGTCTGGGGCAGGGGGAGTGGGAGAGGGACACAGGAAGAGCAGGTCTGTCTCTATGCTGGGAGGGCAGCTGTCCCAGGTGCAGCCAGCAAGGCCTTGTTGTGTCCATACAAGTGACGGCTCAGCAGCTCTCCAAGCCAGGGAGACCCATTTTACAGACCCATGAGCAGTTCCATCTGCAGGAGCACACAGCACACAGCACCTCCCGTGCCCTTTGGTCCCAGCACCCGCAGTTTCTCCTGTTTAATCTGCCGTAGCAGTCCTAGGACTCCTCTGGGTTCTCAGGGTCCCAGGACAGGGTCCGTGCTTGCCCTGGAGTGAGGCCGGGACTCCAATAGCACTGCCCAAAACCAAACAAGAAGAGGACAGAGAAGTCCCAGAAATACCAGTGGGCAATTCATCACGGACAAGGAAAATAAGCTGAGTTAGTGGGTAGCACCCCGCTTTCTTTGTCAATGTCAGTGTCCCTATATCTGTTTATACAAATACCAAGGACTAATGAAGTGGGGCCCCGCTCAGCTCCAGCTGGGTGGGGACAGAATAAACCAACCGTGCCGATGTTCAGTCGTGGAGCTTGCAGAGGCTCTCTTCTGTGGCAATGAACTCTGCCAGCTGCCCTGAGGCTGCCACACACCTCCCCCAGAACAGCACGGGCCCAGGCACCTGCTGGAGGCTGCTGGTCAGAGGGCAGGGGCAAGCACCTGTGCCTAGAAGGTCATTCATTTGGACCAACAGAGCTGGACCATTCAGGGAGAGACCTCATGCAGAGAGAAAGGAGCCAGATTCCTTTGAGTAGCCAAAGGACCTGGAACAACACTCCTCTGAACTCCGGCTTCCTCTTCTGAAAAATGGAGCTTATACCACCCACTTCAGAGGGTTGCTGTGACAGTATCAGGATCCCCAATTTCCAAGCCATGCCAGGTGTACGTTGGGCGTTCCCAAGGATGGGAGCTTTGCCTCAGGCAAAGGTGACTGAAATGCGTTTGCCGTGGGGAGAGCTAACTGGAATCTCTGGTCTCAGACCTGGCTTAGCCCACGCACTAGCTCACGACCCACTCACCTCCCAGGGACTTGGTTTGCTGTCAGCATCATGACAGAGAAAAGATGGCCAGAGATGTTTGGGACAGCAGTCAGAAGCTGACTGGGAACCCCCAAACCTCGGGCAGCCTCTACTCTGCTTCCAGCAAGGGCTGGAGGAGCTGAGTCCTGGGGAGGTTTGTGGAGACTCCCATGTGTTCCTCCCTGTCACCCTTGCTCTGACACCTGGCAACTCCCCACTCCGTAAAACGCTGTCCTGCACCTTTAACCGACAGAGCATGGACGTGCCTAGGCAGGCCATGTTTACCCAACAGAAGGGTGGCCCTCCCTCCCTCTGCCCTCCCCCAGCACCTTGGCAAGCTGGAGCCCATTTGCCTGCAGACTGGTCTGGTGCGTAGGTTGTGCGTACGATCCCCTGGCCCTGCCCAGAGTGTTGCCCAAGAGGCCCTGCGGCCTGGCCCAAGCTGCTGTTCTGAGCCAGTTCTCCCAGGAAGCCGAGCCTGGGCGGGCGGCAATGCAGGCACATTGACTCACTGCGCTGCTCAGCCCGGGGCTGCTTTGCCTGGCCCAGGAGGTGCCCCTAGAGCCCAGCCTGGCCCTCTGGTTTTAACTGGTGAGGTGAAGGCAAAGAAGGGCCAAGAGGTCACACCATGCACAGCCGTGAGCCTGCTGTTACTTGATTCTTTCTCAAGGAAAGTGTGCAAGCCATTTTCAAGTCATACTTCTAGAGTGCAAATACATACATGTGTATTCCAAGCCACACAGCCTAGCAGCTCTGTGTCAGGGGTAACCGTCATTTATTATTCACCCATGCAGGGAGCATTTCGGAATGTCTGCCAGATGCCAAACGTGGTGCTGGGTGTTGGGGAGTCGGGGCCTGCCTGTGGCTTGGGTACCCTGCCATCCTGCCAGGAAAGAGTGCCTGTGGGACTAGGGCAAGGGGATGCCAATCCACTCAGCCCAGCTGGTGCACAGGGTGAGCTGAGGCTGGAGCAGGCTCTGCAGGATGCCCGGGAGCTCTCCAGGAGGACCGAGGAGGGAAACAGCACAGGCAGCACACATGAGGGTCCAGCTGGGGCCACAGATGCCAGGCTGTGGGAGAGGGAGCCACAGAGGAGACTGCAGCAGAGTGAAGAAGGTAATAGGAGCAGGGGTATCTTTTATTAAGGTCCACATGGTGGCTGTGTGGAAGAAGGACAGGAAAGGGAAAGTTGGAAGGAGACAGGGGTGAGGGTGGAAGAGGATGGCTGCACAGCAGGTGTTTCTTGGAAACATCCAGAAGGTGGAGTTCAGAGCTGTTCCTTGACTATGTCCTCCCACAGGACATGCTCTGGTTGGGGCATTGGGGATGGAAGCCCAATGTCATGGTCAGCAGTCCTGTGGAGGAGTCAAGGTGACTTCCAAGTTTCAGCCAGATCAGTGAAGCAATGACCGCCCTACTCTTTATCCTTACAGTGGCTCTCAGAATTGGAACAAGAAGACTGACCTACTCCTAAATGCCAGGCAAGAACAAGGTGGGTGTTGGGCCCTTCCTCAAAATGTTGTACCACCATCTGCCAGAAAATTATAATCTGTGGGAGGTACAGTGGGAGTGCCACACCCAAGTTGTGCAGTGAGCAACATGCACTACCACACACAGCCATCCTAGTAGACACATGGCCACTACGCAAGCAGTAAGAAGCTTGGGGTTCAGACAGTAGAAAAGGCAGATAAAAATCTAATCGACAAAGAGGTAGAAACACTTAACAAAGCAAAGAACAACTAAAGCAGTATATTTACCAAGCCCTTCCTGTCTTTTTGGCATAAGAAATCTAATAAAATAAGAAGTGTAATTACTTACTATATGAGATCCAAAAGAGGGAAAAAAAATAGCTGTTCAGACAAGGCAGATAAAGGAAAGACAAAACTCCAGCGAGAAAACACTGGTATTGATAGATAGGAATTGGCCAAAGGTATAGAAAACCAGTCCTGGTCATGGAGCTTCCAAAAACAGATGATTAAAAAAAAAAGATCCTATATGCTAAGCAAAACTCTAGCAACTGAATATAACTGAGTGAAGCCCATATGCAGAGAAAACTGGGTTTTTTGGCCAATAGAACTATCTGGATAGCTGAGGGCTTTCTTTCATTCAATTATGCATCAAGCCATATCGAGGGCTTCTCTGCTCCGGGTACCGTCTAAGGATGCAGGAATAAGACACAGCTAGCACTTCACAGAGGAACAGGCCAGTGGGGGAGAGAAGGGGAGGCTGGCAGGGCCCAGAAAGGCATACCTGAGAGGCCCTGGGAGGAGGCGATAACGCCCGAATGCTGCCTGGGCAGGAAGGGCGGGACCTCCATTCCGACCCTGTCCGCACTGCCAGATGCAAACCTCTGCTGGTGATGGCAAGCCCTGGTTTAACAAAAGTGAGAGCTTCTCAAGGAGAGGTGAGGTACACATGATGAAATCTTGTGTGTGGGGTCTAAGTTGGTGCCTCACCTACCCCGGAGGCAAAAATATTCTTCCAGACAAGAGTCCCAGCTGCCGGAAGGGACCTCGGGCAGAGAAGGCAAGGGTCTCACCCAGTCAGGAAGCGGATTGGTGGCAGAGGTAGGCAAAGTGTCTCCTGACCCTCATCAGAGCTGCTTCCAGGCCCCAGTGCTGCTCCAAGGGTTTTATTTAGTCCAAGACTGGACACACAAAAGCAGCCAGAGGCAGGGACGATCCATTGGATTGGCTACTCTAGTCGCTGGCCACTGGGTACAGGTCAGAAAGAGAGAGACAGGCAGTTATACACAGAATAGAACTCTCGTTGGTTTTACAATCTTTTTAATTATGGTGGCGCTGGCGAGGGCTTTACCACCGAGGCACAGCCCCAGCCCAGGATCCTCCTACTTCAAAGTCCAGGTTTCCCAAAGCAGCGGCTTCCAGGGGCATGCAGCCTGTGCTGCCGGCTGCTGGTGGTTCAATCAGGTGTCTGCTGGGCTCCAGAGAGCACAGGCTGCCTGCCTCAGCCTCCCTCCTGGTGGCACTGGGAGGCAGGCAACTTCTGCCCATTTCACAGATGAGCAAGCAGGCCTAGAGAGATGCACAGGGCCTCTCCTCCCAGGCCTGGCGGGGACGGCCCACCTGCTCCTAAGTGCCAGGCAGGAGTCAGGGTGGGCATTAGGCAGGCCCAGCTCTGTCCATCCACCCAGTGACAGGTGCAATGGTAGTGGAGACAAGGGTCGGGGTCTGTACTGGGTGTCTTGTACTCTTGGCCTTGCTGGTTTGGAGAGGTCAGATATGAGCCCTGAATGGCTGGGGCTGAGCCCCAGAACACCCTGCCCAGCGCTGCAGGGCTACGGAGGAGGTGCCACCGCCAGGCTGTGGTTTTGTGCTTTGCTAACTCATGGATTCTGAGCAATGAAGCAGAGAGAGGAGACAGAGACTGCACTGCCCACACACTCAGCCCCACGGCTGGGGGCAGGGGACAGCTCTGGAACCAACCCCAGGACCTGCCATGTTGGGGTCTACATTGTACAGCAGCAGAACACACAGCAGGCAGCACCCAGCAAAGGCAAGGGTCACCTCGACCAATACTGGCTCAGGCCACCTACAAGGTGAAGAAAGGTGAGCCGGGACCTGTGCAGGTTCAGACCAGAGTTGGCTGGGCTAGTTTCCCCCACCTGCCCATCTCCCTGCTCTGCCCGCCACCACCCTGGCAATCCAATCAGGACTTCCCCCTGTGTGTCCCTGCAAGTCATACAAATCCCAGGTGAGTTGCCAATGTCCAGCCAGGCTGCTGGAACTCAATTCTGGAGACACACAATTCAGGCATGTATCTTGTTAGGAAGAGAGATGGATAAGGTGGGGAAGCTAAGGCCCACCAGGGTGGACAGCCTGCCTGTGGTCATATGAGAAGACTGGAGCCACAGGGATTTGGAATGTGAGGGCAGAGAGCCCAGCAATACCAATGTCCCCATCTTACTGATGGGTAAACTGAGGCTCAGGAATGGGAACTGGTCTGCTAAAGGTGACTCTGAATTGATAAGAACCACAGTTCGGTCATCCTGGCTTGATCCTGTAGAACCAAGATAGTGCTGTCTTCTTTGACCCCAACCTCAAGTTCAGGAAGTTGCAACACTTCCTTGTTTCCATAGTAACCAGCTACTGCTCCAGGAATACACTGAAATGTTTTTGTTCCCTCCTCTGTACCGGCCCTGGGCCAGGCTGTGAGGACACAGAGCGGAAAGAGGGGGTGTGAAGGGAGGCACAGTCCCAGTCTCTGCCTAGGATGATCCCAGGCAATGGGAGGGACAGAAGCAGGAGAAATTTTAGTGGAGAAGAAGTCTCCGGGGTCTGAGAGCATCAGGGGAGGGAATTCAGAGGAGGCAGCTTTTGAACTGGGTTTGCAGGGATGACTAGGAGTTTGCCAGGTTGAATTGTGGGGACTTGAGGAGTTGGAATGTGCAAAGGCCCAGGGCTTGAAGGTGAATTGCATGTTAGAAAACTACGGTACACAGAGTAGAGGACATGAAAGCCCAAGGGAAGAGAAGTAGCTACAGAGGAGAGTGGAAACCAAACACAGTCTCTAAATTCCAAGTACAGACTATGGTACCAGAAACTATTCCCTATGCCTCTGCTTTTCCAACTGTTAGATGGGCACCTAGTGACAGAGTAGCTGTAGCACAAGAGGTAAGCAGCATAAAAGGACTCAGAACCCCAGGACTCTGGGGAAGGTTCCCCAGCCTCAGCACCCTCAGTTGGCTCAGTCCCAATGGGCTTCTGGGCACAGGCTCAGTCAACCTTCAAAGCATCCAGGATCTGACTTCTCTCACCATCTCCAATGATCCCTCTGATCCAAGACACCAGCATCCTTTAGTTTTTTAATATATTTTTTTAGTTGTTGATGGGCCTTTATTTTTTTCATTTATTTATATGTGGTGCTAAGAATTGAACCCAGTGCCTCACACATGCTAGGCAAGCCCTCTACCACTGAGCCACAACCCTAGCCCCACCAGCATCCTTTTGAGTTACACTAAAAGTCATCCAGCAAGGCTGGGGTGTAGCTACGTAGTAGAGCATTTGCCTAGCCTCTGTGAGGCCCCAGGTTTGATCCCCAACACTGGAACCAAAAAAAAGCCACTCTATTGCCACACGTGTCCCCTGCAGTTTACCCTCAGTGCAGCAGCCAGAAGGATCTTCTTGGAGAGCACATCAGATAGTCTCAGTCTTTGACTTATTATCTACCTCCTTCCAGCCATACTGGCTTCCTGCCCTTCTGAGAGCATGCAGCACGTGTGCCCGTGCAGGGCCTCTGCACATGCTCTCCCTCTGCCTGCAGAGCTTTTCTCCCAAGTTCACGGGGTTCACTCTCCACTTCTCTGGGGAGTCTGCTCAAATGCACCTCTTCATAGAAGCCTTCCCTGACTACTCCATCGAAAGAAGCTCACACCCTGCCCATCTTCTTCTATCACCTTAGCCTGACTTATTTTTCCTCCAAGTACTTATCAAAACTCATGACATCATTAAGCTGTTGACTTATGGACCATCTTATCTACTTGAATGTAAGCAAAGCTCCAATCAAGTTCATCTCTGTCTCCATGGCCTGCAACAGCACTCGGTACATAGCAAGTGCTCAACGAACGTGATGAATGCGTGAGTAAACCCATCTTTCCTGGGGAGCTGGGCAATGGTACACATGGAAGGTTCCCAGGCACTGCTGTCCTCCGAGTCAGAGCACTGGGGGCCTGAGACCAGCCAGGAAACCTTGCGCTCAGCTGGCATGAGGGTTCACCGTAAGAAACATGCACTGCTCTCCCTGTGCCTGTGCTCCCCAGACCTCAAAGGGGAGCAAGGACCTGGCCTCAGAGCTAGAGTCCTGAGAGGAGCAGAGCAGTGGTTGCTCTGCCCAGGATCTCTCATTTCTGTGAGCCACGGACAGCCTCAGTGGGCAGCGGATGGAAGCAGAATAAGGCCAGGCCTGGCAAGAACAGGAGTACCTAGCATCTTGCCAGTTCTGCAGGTTGATTCCTTCACTCTCTGGGCCTCAGTTTCCTCATCTGTAAAATAGGGATGAGAAATAGATAAGTCAGTTGCCCAGGTCCCTGCTGCTCCAACAGTCTGGGCATCTTTGGATCTTTGGGGCTCTTGCAGGTCACATCAGGTTGGAACTACAGCCACAAATCCAAGCCACAGTGCAGGCCAAGGCAATATCCTGTGATGGCTAGGCCAGGCAACTGATTGAGGGGTCTCAGGTAGGCTCCTGGGGTGAGATGAGGTGGTAAGTCCCAGGCCAGCCAAGCACTGGGTGGATGGCTGGGGTGCCTGGATTTTAGTTCTAGCTCTGCCAAGGAATTGTCCCCTCCAAGGACAAGTTAAATGAGGGGGTTGGCTTGCATGGTCTCCACAGCCTTTCTGCACTGACATTATCGTCACTGTATAAGGTAATAAGCCACTATGCTCCCTGACATGGTGACACTGTATGGTGTGTGATGCTGTACTGCATGCTAGGGGCCAGCCCTCCACCTGACTCACATCAGCCCTGAGTGATGCTGTAGCATGAGGCAGTACAGGAAGATCTGACTCTGAATCCAGTGCTTCTTGCAGAGAGCCCAGGTCTCTGGAGCCCAAGGACACTCAGGAAGGATGTGCCTAGACAGAAGGGCAGGGCAGAGGCAGGCTGGAGAGGGAGCGCTACTCAGAGCCTCCCCGCCTCCCAGCAAGGGCTCCAGTTCCAGTGACACATGAGCATGCTGGGAGGGGCCAGGAAGACACACTGTCTTCCCAAACCACCCTACCCAGCTGACCCTGCTTGATCAGCAGATGCCAGGCTACCGTCTTCCCCTGGGGCCCCAGTGACCCACTGCTGGGGCCTCCTCAGTCTACTCCATGTCTCATGACCTGAGCTAGGTTACTTCCTAGTCAGATTTGCCATCTCTAAGCTGCCCAGACTCATATCAGAGGCAGCAAAAACAAGGAGGTCCAGGGGTAAAAGAAAGCCACCTCCTCCAGGGAGCCCTCTGGGCCTTCTCCAGTCTTGTTCGCAGCCTAGGGAGAATCCTCTGAAGATACAGTCCCTGGTGCACAGGGGAAGAGGAAATTCTTGAGAACAGAAATCACCGTATTCTTCATGGTGCTGGAATGAGAACCAGGGCATAGGTAGCCGTCTAGGCTCCAGATCACATGGAATTTCCCAGATGGAAGAAGTTGCAGGGAAGCAGGGTGCAGCCCATCCCTGGGGGTGCACAAGCCACACAAGAAGATGTTCTGTGGGGATGCTGCCAATGAAGCATAAGTCATTTACACCTGGCATCAGATGAGGTAGCTGCCAAGGTCCCTTGTGGTCTTGGGAATCAAAGGTCCCAGGAATACCAGAAATAGAAGTGTGTGGAGCAGCAAGGCCTTTGGGTAGGCCAGGTCATGCCGCCCGGGCACCTCTGGGGCATAGCTAAGAGGAAGGCCACAAGGAGTAAAGCCCTGAAATTCTGGGGCCCATGAGGACTGCATCTCCCACAGCAAGGCCCACTCCTCTGCCTAAAGGGACCAGCTCTGTGGATGAGGCACATGCAGAACATCGGTGTCTGCCCAAGCCAGGGTGGGAGGAATCAGAAGCCACTTTCTATAGACAGGTGCAGAACTTGGAGCCCCGTCACCCAGCACAGAACAAAAAAACACACCAGAGCTCTCTGCTCTTTGCCCAGGATCTGAGGCAAAAGTGGGTCCTGGGGCTTAGGTGGGCCATGCACACTCACCAGGGAACTGATGGCCAAAGAGTCCCCTTGCTTACTCCTTGACAGCCACATAAAGAGCACTGGTCAGAACCCAGCAAGTCAGAGACCTAAGGACCAAAGGGTAGGGAAGCAACCGACTCTTCTACCACCAGATGGGGACCAAGGCTCTCCCCACTACCAGAAGGACACCCCAAGGTGCCTGAGTTATAGCAGCAAAGCCCTTGGATGACTATGGGTGTTCTATGTGAATTTCAGGGAGCCCCCAGCCCATGGGAGGAGATACTGACCCAGGCAGGATGAACTGGCAGTGCCACCAGAAAGGCTGAAACTGACCTCCTGACCCAGAGGAGCTCAGCCCTAAACCAGCCCTGCCCAGTCTCCCTAGAGGAGGGCGTGGGAGGGGACTTCTTTCACTCTAATCCTCAGCTCCTTCTGGGGACACTGAAACCTGACATCTCATGGAGGATGAGACAGGGCGGTTTTACTGTGAGGTCCATGGGCACAGGAGGCCACATCTGACAGCCAGTCAACCTCCATCCCCCAGGGCCACCCCAGGTCCTGTGCCAGATCTTGGATCCCAGAGGACTTCCACTGTAAATGACCTTGGTCAAGTCCTTTCCCTCCCCTGACCTCAGTTTTCTCATCAGTAAAATGTCAAGCTGGATTCAGAACCGGGGTTATGAAAACAAGGGTGTTCATAGCTGGAGCGGTCAACACCTGAGCCGGGACGGAACCCTTGTGGAAGGAAGAGGAAAGTAGCAGCACGACACTGCCATTCCACCCCAGGGCCAAGGACGGCAGACCCTGGGACAGGGGCCACGGTTCTGACACTGCTTCCAGTACCCACACTTGAAGGATCTGAAGAAAGCTGTGGGTCATCTCCAGAAAAATGCATATTTGCAAAAAGGTGTGCCCACAGCACAGGGGCCCACGTACCCTGCAGGCCAGTACAAAGCCCTTCCAGCCCCAACAGCCTGCAAGTCCTTGAGGCCCATCTCTAGGGACACAGCAGGGTTCCCACCCTTTTGCAGATCTGGCCTTGCTGTCAGGACTGCCCAACCACAGAGAGATTTGTGGTCTAGTAACAAAGAAAAGGAGGTCAGGGAACGTGATGGAGACCTGCAGGCTGGAGGGAGGTTAGAAGTTTGGCAAAACTGCTAGGAAAGTAGGCTACAGGGAGGATTTCTATGTGTGTAGACCTGGTCCTAGTCCTTTCCACTTTGAGAGACCCCCCAGGGAAGGGAGTTGTGTAGCAGGTAAACAATGGATGGATCCATGGTATCCACAGATACCAGAGCATTTAGCCCAAGATTTCCCAAAATGTCCCACTGGTATCTCCAGTAGCTATTTTGCATAATAAAGGGGGTACAGGGAGTGGACTGTAGGTTTGGGAAGCACCAGGTGAGGCAAAGGGCTTTCCACTCCAAGACTTCCCTTGCAGGCAAATGGGGTGGACAATGTCCCAGGAAAGGGGGGCATGCTCTGCTACCCTGAGAACCCACTTTGGGAAACCTAGAGGTAGTCTGAGCACATGATTGTCAGATGAGAAAACAGAGGCTTAGAGGGGTCAGAGATTAGCCAATGGTCTCACAGTCAGTCCCTTTTACATCCAATCAGCATAGTATATACAGGTGACCAAGCCCCGTCCGTCCCTAGTCTCTTTTTCACATGGGAAGAGGCCAAAAGAGAAGTTACACCCTTACCCACCTCAGTTTACAGGAGGGAAAAAGAAGTTCTAAGGCAGGAACCAAGATGAGATCTGCATCTTTCAAACATTTCCCCAAGGGAAACAGGTTTCCCTAGTGAGTTGAATGGAAATGCACTTGGGTTTTCAGTGGGGGTACAAAGGAAAGACTGTGGACATTGGATCCTGAAGCTTTGGTTGATCCTGAGACAACTTGACCTTGGGCAGTCAGTAAACTGGAGTTGAGCGGGTGCGAACAATGGTCCTGACTGCCTTTCCTGAGCACTTAGGACACCTGGGGCACTTGTCAACCTATGGGAAAGGAAGTATGTGAGTTATTGTTATAATAAGTTTTTGACAGATGTGGAGGCCAAGGTCTGAGATGTAAAACATAACCTGCCCCAATTCCTACAGTTCTCAAAAGGTGGGGCTGAGAGTTGACCCCAGGCAGTCCAAGAGCCTGAAATGAAGTTTTCATGCTCTGTTATAATAAGGCAAGTTGTTTCAAGGGTGTAAACACCCAAGTGTGACATCAGTGGCACACTCCACCCCTTCTCAACCATTCCCGTATCCCACAAGGTTGGACACCCTGTTGCAGAAAATTCATCTTGCTGTTCAACCTGTGGCTGGTCGTTGCACCTCCCTGGGTACTGTGTTTCCCTACCTGCAAGCCAGAAGGGTGGATGGAGACCCTGGAAGGACCTTTCCCACTAGCAAACAACAGAAGAAAACTTCAGCACTCTTCCCTAGAGGTATCTGGCCCCTGTCCACCTCTCAGGCAGATTGCTGGCTAGCTGGAGCTGCAGTAGCTGAGCTTGGCAATGATGGCCAAGGTCCACCAGGGAGCAGGGTTGGGAGTTGATGCAGGAGCCCTGTGGACAGGGCAAGGTCCAGGCACTGACATATCCTCCCGCTCTTCCTCCTTGGCCGTCACCTGAGCCTGATACAGGTGACTCCCAGGGCAGAGCGATAAGGTTCCCTCCCTCCTTCCCTATCCACAGAGGAAGCGACAGCAGGACCAGAAAAGTGAGCCATTGGCCCTGAAAAGGAAAAAGTCAGCACACGAAGGCTGGGGTGCAGGTGGAGGAAGCCACCTATCCTCTGGGCCCTCCCAGCCCAGGCCTGGCAGATGGGAGACATAGTACCCTCCCCAGAGGGATCACATCTGCAGTGCAATCAGCCTTTAATGCCACCTGCTGCCCAGGAGTACTCCATCCTCCCCGAGCTGTAGGGGGTTCTGGGGGTACCACAGCAAATGTCCCATCCTTAGTCTCGCCATGAGAGTTTAGAGGCAAACCCTGCCCTCCCCAGGTTTAGCTGGGCTTTCTGGGCAGGAAGAGCATTTATTTATGCACTCAGAAGCATCTAAGGGGGCTGTGCCTGGTCAACAGTAGATGCTCAATAAATGTTTAATGAACTAATGGGCTAGGAAAGACCGGGTTCCAGGCTGGACGCTGTCACCATTTGTTGCTGACCTTGGATGAAGCTGATCATTGCTTTCTAAGGTTCAGTTTCCTGGACTAGAAGAAGCAAGGCCAGAGCTGGTAACCCAACATGCCCCTAATTTTACATGCTTAAGTTTTCAAAGCCCGGAGATGGGGAGGTTTGAACATGGAAGGATGCTTCCAGGAATCCGTCCTCACTGCTCCAGAGCTAAGAAGACAAGGTGGGGCTGCTGGGGGGTGAGCAGATGAGTGGAGATGGGGGAATAAGAATGGAAAAGCGGGGGAGAGAGCGTAAGAAGTGGGTGCAGTTTGTATGCAAGCCAGACACACACACACACACACACACACACACACACACTCACAAATATTTTGGAAAAAAGATCCATTGAAAGTAGAGATTGTATTTTTAAATCCTTCACCATCAGAGTAGTCTGGCCATTTCCTGATCTGCACTAAACTGGACAAGTATCTGGGAAAGACTGCTGGGTGGGGGTGGGGGCACTCCCATTCCTAGACCCTTGAGGAGGTCAGTAGGGGTGTGTGTGTGTGTGTGTGTGTGTTTTCAGGCACCAATGCACACATGGAGAAAGGGGAGGGTAGGGCAGGTAATAGCTAACTAGGGAGCAGGTTTGAGGACAAATGAGTCCCCTCACCCCTATATCTGTAGGTCGACATCTCTAGAGCCTCCGGCTCCTCAGAATTACAGACCTGCTCTGAAGTTTCCAGGAACAAAGATTACAGTCAGACCAATGGCACTGCCACTATCAGCCACCAAGACCCTCAGCCAATTCTTGTCCCTCTGCAGGCCTCAGTTTCCCGTTTGTACTGTAAGGCCTCTGTACTGCCCAGGGCTCTATCTGGGTGATCTCAGAGGACCACGTCTACCCTGAAAGCCCAAGATGCTATCATGCTATAGAAAAGCATCCCCCTACCCTCACTCAAGTCCCCACCCTGGGGGGACCTAGAAAGGTGGTCCCTGGTCCCTAGCCGGCTGTCTAGGGCTGGGGCTGGGGCACAGCAGAGTCCCCACACCGTCTGTCCTCAACAGCCTGCCATGGCCAAAACCTTGAAGTGGTTACAATTACAGCCGGGCTAACAGGATTAGGGGAGCGTTGAAATCTAAGAAATCTAATTAGCTCAGACACCCCAGCCTCCCCAGCACAATCCTGTAGTAACCCCAGCAGCTGGGCTGGATGGGAGGGGCAAGTCCCGGGCCCTGCCAGGCTGCACACATTACCTGCACAGGTGTGCCAGGCTGGGCTGAGCTTTCTGGGGAGGTATGCACTGTCCTGCCCCATGGGCTGCAGCCTTGCCCTAGGGCAACACTCAGCTGAGCTCCAGAAAACCAGACACATAGCTGCAGGCCATGGAGCAAAAGGAACCCAAGGGCTCCATAGGACAGCCACCCCACATAGCCTGGGGACTGTCTCAGCCAGGAGAGGGGCAGTCCAAGTCACTCTCTATATCAACAGAAACCAAAGCAGCCCAGGGGAGCATTCTGGGCTGCACAGGGACTGGGGGCTGGAAGCCCCTCTGCATCCTGCTCCAGAGTGAATTCACCCCAGATCCTGGGGTGAATCTGATGCACAGAAGCCCCCTAGCACCATGTACATGTGTGACCCAGGCAGTCACTACAGCACTTGAGGCTCAGAGCAAGCTCTGGTGGAAAGACACTGTGCCAAAAGAAAATGAGCAAAACTACTGAGGGCATAGACCTTGTGCTGCCAGATAGAGTGAAAGGTGAACAGGTGAGGCTCTGTTTCCACCCTTCCTGGGAACAGCTCTTGCTTAACCTCCTTTCCTATTCTTGGGGTCCATGAGCCAGCTTATTTGGGGCTCTGGCTCAGTGGATTATAAGCTCTACCACTGCTCAGTGGTATCTGTAAGGTCTAGAGTTGACTCCTGACTTTTCACAAGTCATTTGACCTCTCTGAACCTCAGTTTTCTTCTCTGTTAAATGGGGGTAATTCCAAATAGCAAGCTTACACTGTTGTTGGGGTTCATGTAGAGACCACTTCTAGATCCATCAAGTGCCATACAAAGAAAAGGGCTGTGATTATTCCTGTCATCGTGTGCCCCATGGCAGGTGGCCAGCTGGCAGTGGTTAATTATTTATTTAGACCAATCTTCCTGCCTGTGCTGGACGTAAGCTCTTAAGGACCAAGAACTGTCTTACACCATTGTGGGTCTCCACAGGCTTCAGTCTTCACACCAGGGACTCTCGGTGGCATCAGTGCAGGTCCCCCTACCTGATCCTACCCTCATTATGACCATTCCCTGGCATATCAGCTCAAAGGACAGAAAAGGCCAAGAGGCAAACCTAGTACCCGAAGTCAGATGACCGTAAGCCTCTCAGGTAGATGCTTCCCCACTCCCCATGGGTCACTCCCAATAGAGGATGACAGCAACCATTTCAAGGATATCCTGACTCCCTGTCAGTATGGTCTGACTGGTCACTGGCCTTGAACCCATGATCATTCAGACAAAAATGAGTCTGTGGTCTGGGGAACCCCCAGCACCTCAAGCCCAGAGTGAAGGTCCAGAGTTGTGGATTTCCAGAGGGATGTAGCAGAGCATGCTGACACAGCTGTGCATGGGAGGCAGAGACTTCCTAGAGGTAGTGAGCACCCTGTCAAGGGGGGGCATGTAAGCTGAAGCTGGACAGTCAGTTGCCAGGGAGCTAAGAACGAATGAGTGAATGGCTCTGGTGCTTCTAGCACCCTCAATCCAGCTCCTTTGTGTTTTATCCATTCTGCTCCAGAACCTGCCAAGGCTTCAGGGGACATGTTCTTGAGACTCTTGTGCAAAAATCTACCTCATTCTCCTGGCCACCAGGTGAGATGGTGGACGTTCTGCCCTTGAGCCCATATTACAAATCAGCAGAATAAACTTACTGGCCCAAGCAGCCAGAAAGTGGAGGCCCCCTGACACCTTTTCCTCTCCTGTATCTCCCCAGGAAATGGCAAGACCCACAGAATCATAATGGGCTTGTGGACTCCCCGAGAGCCTGTGCCTGAGATTCTGTTCTGAGCTTCACTTCATCCCTGAGTTAAGGCCCAGCCTCAGATTCCGCTCCTGGAGCTTATAGTCCAGGCAGGCCCCTGCCCTCCCCCAGCCTCAGGGACTCTTAAGGACAAAGAGTCCCCACTCAGAAGGCTTGGGCAAAGGGCACTGTGTCCTGCTGTGAGGTCAGGGCAGTCACCAGGCAAGGCTGCTGGCGTCCAGGGTAATTACGGCAGCCCAGCTTTTGTTATCCACACAAAACCTAAGGAACCTCATAAAGATGTGGCCGTGATAGGAGCCAGGCCAGGGCCCATGGGAGCAAAGTTATGAATGAAATTGTGTGGGACCCAGTCACAACCTGGCAGGCCCTGCTTCCTGGTTCCATCCAGAAGAGCCCATAGAACCTCCCTGATATAAACTTGTTGGTACTCAAATTTCTTATAGCAACGTCTTACTCTGAGATCCACATCACAGACATTCATTGGACCCTCAGCAGGACCAGAGAACTCAGTATCCATGGTTTCATAGGCAAGTTTTCTTGTGCCCAGAATCTCCGGACATGCAGATTTCAAAGTGTCTTCCTTCCTTATCTACCCCTCCCCTGTCAATCAGGGAACAAAGTGAAGTTTGCTGCACTTCTCTACTGGGTCCTTTCTCTTGCAATTTTCTGGAATGAGTCAACTGTGGACACCTGTCCTATGTTGGGTCATGCCTATGGGGGCCAGGGATGGAGATAATGCTTTGCTATGCTTTGCTACTGTGGCTAAGGAAGTGTGTGTGTGTGTGTGTGTGTGTGTGTGTGTGTGTGTTGGGGTGTGGGGGGGCTATGGTTCTATGGCCAAACCCCAGTTTCTGGGCCTTTCTTCACTTTGCTCCAGGATCCTCCTCCCTGCTTTTCTTAGGAGAGAAAAGGGACATTTTATCCCTACAAAGAAGCCAGTAACCCTTTTCTGCACAAAGCTATTTGTTCAAAATTCTTCATACATCCAGCAATTTTTAATTCAATTCCTAAGTCTCTGTGAGCTGGACTCTGAATGCCTCAAAAACACATCCAACACTTGAAAACTCTCTAGCTCTTCCTTACCACCCTGGCCACCAACTCTCCCAAGTCTAAACTTCTGAGATTTACATGTAAAAACAGCATTTCATAACCTCGTGACTTGGGACGAGGAGATGCTTCTGTCCTGGGAAAAACAAAATCCAACTGAAATCATAAAACTCAGAGGAAAACACCAACTCCTCCAAGTGCGTTCCCTCCGCCAAAGTCACACGTGCTCTGGAGCAGATAGGGCTCTCAATGTGTCTTTTGTTTGAAGCTGGTGTTTCAACATCCTCAACTTGAAGAGGGAAAGGTCATCACAAGGCTCCAGGGTGTCCACAAACCCCTGTAGCCTCTGCACAGGGGCTAGAGAGCTGGCAAGAGAGGGACCCAGGAGTGTCCCTACCTTGAAGACCCTAAAAAAGTGGTGGAGACAGAGAAAACTAGGGGCTTGCTGCCTGATCTAAACTTCCCACAGAGCTTACAAGCAACTTTCAAGGCTCCGGGGACCACACAAGCCAACCCAGCCAAGCTGTTATTCACCAGCAGACAAGCTGCCCAGTTTTCCAGCCGTAGTGCCTATCCCTTTATCTGTACCTTCAAAAAAACAATAATAAGCAAACCCAGGCACCTCTGGGAACAGCCTCTGGCCTCCTGCCCTGCCCTGTGTAACCAGCCTGTCCTCACACCCACGAGGAGGAGGAGACTGCACTAGTTAACCCTCTGGTCCACCAGGCCAGGTTCCCAGGTTGCAGCAGGAGGCAAACTGTTGCTCAAGAAAATCCTTCAAAAAACCCTTGGCACCAGGAGCCAGCTAAAGCTGGACAGTTCTGTACTGTCCAAACCAGGGGTTTCCAGGGTGCTGCCCACTGCCCTTTGAAATCTCCGGGGATGGGCTCTACTCTCCCATGCCCCGGGATGTCCACCCAGGGAGCTCCAAACGTCCGTGGCAGAGCAGAGAGGAAGGCAAGCATGGCCGAGCGATGCCCTCACCCCGCCAGCCCAGCCGCCAGCTTCTTGGAGGACCTCAGAGAGAACATTTGTTTGGGCTGCCAAGTTAAATCTTCCTCCCTCATGTCAGGGCATTGGAAAAGCAGTCAGGGGAGAGGGGAAGGGGGAGAGCGGGGGAAGAAGCCGCGGGAGGGAGGGCGGGAGGGAGGCAGGCAGGCTCAGAGCCCCAGTTACTCGGGCACTGCCTGCCCAGGAAGCCGCGGCTCCCGGGCAGGCGCAGCCCGGGTTCTGGGCACTGAGGGAAGGACGATGCTGCCAGGCCTCCAGGGTACGGCTCAGGGTGCCAGGCGCTCTCGGCCCCAGCCTGGAAGAGGTTCTCGCTCTGCTCCCAGCTGAAGGGGCCAGGGAACAGGAAGGCAGAGGAGGGAAAAGTTTGCGGCAGGTAGAGGGATAGGACAGGGCGGCCCTGCCGCCGGGCTGTCTCCCGGGGAGGGGTGGGGGGCCCGGGCCGGCTGCCCCGGCGCGCTCCCGTCCGCCCGCCCTCCCGCCCGGGTTGTTTACATTCCTGGAGTGTCTTTTAAACCCAGGGCTGAGGCCGGCTCCCGGCCTTCTCCGGCGGCTCCGGGGCAGTCTCCCGTGAAAATCTGCTGGCGCACAATGGCTGGGAAGGCGGACGCCCCTTGCCTGCGCCCCCACCGCTTCGGGGCGGAGAGCCTGCCCTCCGCACCGCGCCCTCTCTCCCTCCGGCCGGCTTCCTGGACAGATGTCCCCGGCGAGAGGGCGACGCGCGCCCGCTGCCTGCGCCCCAGACATCGAGGCCACGCTCCCCAGTTTTCATCCCAATCCAGACACCAGGAATGTGAAACAAGCTTCCAGAGCCCGCCCCCCGACCCCAGCTCCAGCCCAGGCCCGGCCTGGCCCCTTCAACCTCCGCCCCGGCCGGCCTCCCACTCCCCCGGGGCCACCGCCGCCGGAGACGGAGAGGAAGAAAGAACACGGGGAAATTACTTTCGTATTTGCAACGCGCGCGCGCACACAACGCAGATCTTCCCTCTAGGCTCCCCTCCTGGCTGGGGCAGCCCCGTCCAGGCGTTGGCCTGAAAGCCCCTCCGGCTTCCAAAGCCCTACAAGAAGCCCCTACACACACCCTTGGCATTCCCAGCTCGTACCGCGCGCCGCGGTTCCCGGGGCAATTCCCACACAACTTAACCGCGTCCCTACCTCCCATTTACAAAAGTGTGTTTTCCCTGTAAATTCAGATGCACAACTTAACGCCATCACCCTTGGCCACCCTGAAATCAGGCGCCTTCCCTGGAGGTTCTCGTACGCACACAGGCGCACAACTTCGCGTCTCCCCAAAAGAGGCTAGTGAGACCGAGGCGGTAGCCCCGGTTCTTCCCTCCCTCCTCAGAATCCAGGTCTGACCCGGCCCCCGAGTGTTCGGAGAGGTCTGGAGGCGCGCCGGCAGGAGGCGGGCACCGGGTCCGCGCGCTCACAACCGAACTCAAACCCCGCACACCCGATAAACCCCGGCCCCCGCGCTCAACCACAGCCGGCACGGTGCAGCGGAGTGCTCACCGCTCGCCTGGGCCTCCGCCCCCGGCCGACGAGCGAAGTGCAGCGGAGCCCGCGAAGCCGGCTACTCACTCCGCTCGCCTGGCCCCGGAGGACCCTTTAAGGGAAAAGCCCCAGGACTCAGCTCGCACCCCGCGTATCCGCTGGGAGCGGGAGGAAGCCTCGGGGCTAACAGGCGCCTGGCTCAGTCCCCAAACTTACCGGGCGCTGCGAGCACCGCTGCCGCCGCTGGAGGACGCGCAGCCGCCACCACCGCGAAGGGCCGGCTGGGGCCGGGAGGAGCGCGGCGAGGGCGCCGAGATCGGCTCGGCTCCGGCTCCGGCTCCTGCTCCGCGCCGGCCGGGGCTGGGGTCACCGCGCTACGCCGGCACTGCTCGCTCGCTCGGCCGCCCGATCGCTGATCGCCGCCCGCCCGCCGCCCGGCCGCCTGCTCTCCCGGGCGCCCGCCGCCGCCGCTCGCTTTTTTAATGTCCACAGACAGTGAAAAGGAACTCGGCGTTAGGGGGTGAGTAAGTGAATCAACTCGCCCGGAGCCGAGCAAGTTGAAGTGTCAGATTACATTGGCTATTCTATTTCCAAAGGGCCCCGCGCCGACGGCCGCTCGCAAAAGCCGGCGCGGAATAAGGGCCGGAGCGGAGCGCCGCACCGCGGCCGCTGCCGCCAGCGCTCAGCTCGCCTCGCCTGGGCTGGCGCGCTCTCTACGCTCTCGCAGCGCTCTTTCTTTCCCTTTCCTTTCGCCTCCCCTCGTTCTTTCCTTTCGCTTCTTTCCCTCTCTTTCTTCTCCTCTCCCCAGTATCGGCGCTCTCCAAGCTTTTCCCCTCTTGGCATTGACCGACTCCGCGTCACACACCCGCCCCCCGAGCCCGCCCGCTGCTCGTTCACTCGCCAACCTCTTCTCCACCTCCCCCGACTGCTCCCTAACGACCCCCGCCCCTCCCACCCCAGCAAGTTTGGAGAAGCGGAGAAATGCAGAATCTAGGAAGGGACCACATTGGGAAGGAGAACAAAATTACCCGCTCACCGGCATCCCCTCACCCACCCCGCGCTCGTACGCCCTCGCCTGGAGTGCAGTCGGGGCCGCGGGCGCTGTCAGGTACCTGATTTGGGGTGAGCGAGTTGCTAACAAATCTCCAAAATCTTCCCTGGAGGAGATTTGGGGGTTGTTCCTAAAGCTCTGGGACTGGTGGGTGAGGCGAGAAGAGGACCCTCCACCCTCACCACCAAAGGTGACGTTGAAGGAGGCTGGAGCGCGCTCCCTCGCCCCCATCCCCGCCCCGACGACTGGGATGGAGTAGGGTGCGGTGCGCACCGCACATCCTCGGCACTAGACACAGTCCAAAGATGTGTGGATGCCCCAAGGCCTTGAAGGGAGTCCAGCGAGACCCGGGCCCAGCCCTCGTCCAGGCCTGGGAACTGCCCCAGGGGTGGCGGAGAGCGATAGCACTCACGGGGCGCAGTTGTGTGTGCCCACTCGCGGGGTTTCCCTCGCAGACCCACCTCTAAGAGCTCGCCCACTTTGGCTCACGTCCATTGTCACTCACACAGAAACTCCTACACAAATGGCACACACATTCACTCCCACCCTCAGCACTGCAAACATGCTACCACGCCAGACACTCACAAACGCGCCCGCACACACATTTTTCCTCACAAACAGGCCCGCGTACAAGGCCTCAGTAAGGACACTCACAAACACGCAATCGCACACACAGAGACATCGCTGTTTACAACCCCACGTACACTAAAACACACACACACATACAAAACATTGCCCTGTGCACTAAATCTCACGTTCACGTATATATACAAACACACGCCTTCCCTTTTCACACCCCTTCCTCAAGGTTCCCGACCCCTGATTAGTTGCACCCCCATTCTCAATCATAATCAGCGCGGGGGTTGGACCCAAGCGCGCGCGCACGCACTCCCCTCCGGGGCAGGCGGGGGAGGCTCGGGCTGCGAGCCCGTTTCGCAATCCAGGTGTGGCGGTTGTTCCGCGTTCCGCGTTTTGCAGGCCGCCGCAGTGTTGGAGGCGAGGCTAGGAAGGGAGCTGGAATAACAAAGGCAAGTTGGGGAGAGCGCAAGGGGGCGCAGCCCCGGCCGGGACGCGGGGGGAGCCCTGCACTGCCTGGGCGTTGGAGGCTGCAGGGTCGTGGACGAAGGGAGCCGGAGGTGGGGAGGAAAGGTAGAAGGGGGGCGAGGGGCGGGGCCTCAGCGTGACGTCAGAGAACAATGACACCGCCGGGGGGCGGGCACCCAGAGGCGGTCCGGGCGGGGGTCTCCTCTGGGGCCTGGGGCTGGCGGAAGAAGTCTTGGCCCAGCCCCGGCTACTGCTTGATTGACGAGGTCCGCATGGGAGCGCAGACGTGCCACGAAGACTCGCGGATTGCCTGGGCCTCATGGGTGGTGATCAGAGCGGACCCCAGGCCAACAGGGGGAGCAGGCCATAGTACTCCCTCCACCGCAGCTCCCCATTTTAGAACATCCTTCAGAGGACTGCTCTGACCTCGGCTTGAACTCCTTTAGGGCCAGAGAGATCATTCCTTCCACCACAAGAGAGAGGAGGCAAAATGAATTTGCCAGTTCTGAATTCATTCTCAAGGCACTGATAGTCTGACAGCCGCTGAACTCAGCCTGGAATTCCTGAGTGCTCAGAGAACTGCAGCTCAGGTCCACAGGGACACCGTGTGTGTGGGGTGTGTGTGTGTGTGTGTGTGTGTGTGTGTGTGTGTGTGTGTGTACCTGTTTGATTTTCCCAGGGGAAATTCTGCCTTTCTCTGCCATTGATGGAGCCCCTTTCCGGGCCTCAGTCTTCCAACTTGTCATATGGAATGAATGGACTGTTACCATTGCTGCTCCCCCACCCACCCACAGGTGGCAGCTGAGCATCCCTGGGGAGGGTGGGTGGTTATGAAATCACTTCCAGACCTCTAGGGACAACAGGGAGGCATGGTTCAAGCACATTCCTGTAAGGAAGGAGCCCTCCTCAACTTATGGGTGACTCAAGTTCATTGTGTGGTAGTGGGTAGCCTAAGAAATCCTGGAAGACCTGACTTGGAAGGTGGAATTCAGCTTGCTGATAGTGGTTGGAACCACAGTTGTCCCACCCTCAGGGATCCACTGCATTGCAACAACCAGAAAGCCACCCCCAACTCAGGTCCAAAATCCCAGTACAGAGTTTCTGAGTGTTTAAGGACTTGGAAAGCAAGATTCCAACCCTAGCTGACCACTGAGCAGGTTCCTGTCACCTGATGGCCATCAAGTTAGGACACTCAGCCTTCTCAACTTTCTACCCAATCCCTGAGGGAGTCAACAGAGCTGGCCACCTCCAGAAAGTAGAGGATGCAGGTAACCTCCTGTCTAGATGCCCCCTATGCTCACTTTCCAGCCAGCATTTGCACCTGGGAACCAAAAAGTGGCTGCAGAAGGCAGGGCAGCCAAGTAGGAACAAGGAGCCAGTGGTAATGTCAGCCCTCCCCAGCTGTGCAAGCCTGGCACTTAGGGCAGCAAATCTAAGAAATCCTATCCAGGCCACCTAGAGACCCTGGGCCCCAGTCCTCAGGACTCTAAGACTCTTGCTATCTCTCTTCATCTCCCAAGGAGATAACTGGGCAGGTTGGATCCCTCTGGGATCTTTGAAGAAGCTGTGATTTATTTAGTGTCTACTGTGTGCTGAGTACTGCGGCGAGGGCATGGTAAGCATTAATTTACTGAATTCATACATCACTCCACTTAGGAGCTATTCCTGTTCTCCCTTCAGAGGAGACTGGACCGAGTGACTTGCCTGAGTGGGGTAAAGATGCAAAGTTGGCTCTCATTTACAAAGCATCCTGCTGGCCCCTCAGCCCCAGCTCCGCATCCTCATCCAGAGACTATGTGTTGCCCTCAGCAAGCTACTTCCCTCTCTAAGCTTCTGCAGATCAAGGGCAAGATCTCATGGCAGTTACCAGACCTTTCTGAGGAATGTGGATGTGTGTCCTGTCTCTCAGCCTCAGTCTCTCTGGGCCAGGAAATCTGGGCCTGAGGCAGAGAGGAAGATGCCATCATACCCCAGCCATGAGAGGTGGGAGATGCATTCTTCTTGGTCAGTGCAGGCCCATAAATCACATGGCTCCAGAGGTAGCTTCAGCGCCTACCCATTAGGGGGTGTGGGCTGCATGGGGCTTGGGCTGCGGGTGTTGATGCTGGGCCTGGCTGGCACCCACCCTCCCAATAGGCTCAATGCTATTAATTTCCCTGCTCTGCACAATCTAGCAACAAAACAAGGAAAAAGGCAATTGCTTAGGCCTGGGTCTGGGTTTCAGAAAGCAGGAAGTTCAGAGACCAGGAGGAAGGTGGTGGTGGGTGGCCTGAGGTACCCGTGGGACACAGGGTTTTGTAGAGTATGATCCGTGACTTTCTGGGCCAGAAAGCCCTCAGTGGGCTAGGGGTGGGGACAGCCACGCAATTCCTACTCTTTAAGAGCTGCCTTCTCTATCTCTACCCTTCATTCCCCATAAGGAGCCAGGGACACTGGAATTGGTTCTAGAGGTGAGAAGAAAGTCACCTTTTCCTGAATGCTTACTGTGGGCCAGGGACTTTGGAAAATTCTGTCCTTTCATCCCTTCCCCAAATCATCCTTTCCCCCTGGAGAGAAGGGCTATCAGAAAGATTTGGTGATCTGCTCAGGATCTCCTGGCTATTGAGTAAGTGGGACCAGGATGGACTCCAGGTTTGGGCTGTGCCTTGGAGTGGAGAACGGAGTCTTGCCCTCTACTCATCATCAGGCTTGTGGTGCAGAGGACATAACCTTCCAGGTACTTCCAGGGGCAAAAACTCGCCCATCTACCAGGAAATGATTGGGGCCCTTCCCATGGTAGCAGGGTTATGGGGAGTACATGTAGTCTTCATCCCTTGGTGAATCCAGAAAGCATTTGGGCCCTCCCTGCCCAGCCCTGAGCCTGTGCATCTCCGGTGTGGCTGGTCAAGTCCAGTAGAGAGGGGCTATGTCTTTAGCACATCAGGCTCCCCCATTCTGCTTTCCTCCTAGTATTCCAAGCAGATCACCCTTCTATTCTGAGCCAAGCACTTGGCCTTGGCTCTGGGGCTCTTCCCCCCAATAAGCTGACTCAGTTCCCATCAGAGAGCTCTGCTCTGTGGTTCTGATTTGAGACCCAGCTTGACCAACATCTCCTTTTCCTGCTGGGAGGGACCAAGAGCCTGCCTCAGGAGCTGCTGTACCTGGTTGCCCAACCCACCATTGCCTGGCTTGCTGTGGGTACATGGGTACATCACAGCCTCTCTGTGCCTGTTTCCCATCTACCAAGAGTGAGAACATGAGGTACCTAAAGTGAGCAACATGGAGCTATGGCCTCTGAATGTCCTGAGTCTTCACCCTTAGATTGACCTCAAGTCCACTTTGAAGGAGGCCCTTCTTTGGGAAGCTCTCAGCACGGCCCCTTTGGTGGGTGTAGGAACAGGAAAACATGTCCATGAAGGGAGCACCCCAGGACAAGGGCCATCTAGGTCCCTGAAGTCGTCATAACCCTAAAATCTTCCTCACAGGTGCCTCTCATCCTCTCAGCTGCACGATGGCACTTTTATGGGTAACTAAAGTGAGCTCCAAAGGAAGGTGGTGGCTTTCCCAGGGCTACACAGCTGCAAAGTGCCAGAGCTGGCATGAGAGCCAGGTCTCCAAGTGCAGCACCCTCCCCTGTCCCAGGGCTTCTCCAGAGCTGCAATCCATGGAGCACTGAAGGCAGAGGCTGGCTGTGAGCAAGGGCCCTCTTTCTGAAGATCTCTGCCTCCCCATCCTGCTGGGGTGAGAGAAGGTCCCAGATCAACCCCCACCCTCCCCTCAGATAAGGAAACTAAGGCATAGATTTTTCATTTGCTCAACATGACACAGGTTAGGTTATCTGGCATGCACTAATTTCCCCTCTCCCTGGGGAATCAGGATGCAGGATGGTTTACTCCATCCTTTGACCCACTGCACCACCTGAAGAGCTGACAGGTGGTCCAGTACAGTGGTGGGTATAGGAGCCCACAAGGATGGACCAGAGCCAGCTCTCCAGGGGTTTCCAGGCTCCCAAGGAGGACTACCCACATCAAATGCCACTTTATGCATTTGGGGAAGGAGAAGCATCAGCTTTGAGTGGGGCCTAGAAGGCAAGCTCTAGTGGAAGTTGTAGGGAAACAGACCAGAGTGGAGCACCAAACTGCATAAGGTCACACAGCATGGGTGGGACAAGAGTGGAGCTGAAACCGGGGGCTCCTGGCATGATGTAACTTCCTGCACTGCACAGCCAACTGTGGGGCACCTGTGACTGTACTCTTTCAAGGATACATAGTCCCAGACGCCTCCATGGTGCTGAGCTGTTCCACAAGTGACTCAGGTCCTTCTCCCCCTCTATTAAAATGAAAAGAGAAAGAAGAAAAAAAGAGAGAGCGAGAAAGATACCCAGGCATTGTTCCTCGCTATAGCTAGCGCCAACCAGAAACCCGCTGAACAGAATGGAACCGGGAGCTGGCCACCCAGGGGCTTGCTTGCTGACACAGGGCTTTCTATTTTGTTTTCCACTGGGGGCCCAGGATGATCTTGTGCCCCCTCCATGGACACACTCCCCCTGCCTCCCTGGCCCTGGTTCTGAGCCTCCTGCTGCCCTCTCCCTCTTTGCAAAAATAAGATGCCACTTGGGAGGGCCAGAGGAACACTGCACACTCCTACCCTTGTACTTTCCTTCCACATCCATGCACAGCCTGGGGGGAGCTGGATCCCCCTCCCTGCCAACCTGGTCCCCACCCTTTCAGGAGAGAATTTCAGATGCCCTCCTCCACTGGAGCATTTGGAATACTGTTTTGGTTCCAGGGCTGATGGATGGATCTAGGAGGGTTTCCCACCCCAACCCCACGTGCCTGGCTTCCACTAGCACATTAAGGCCATTTGCAGTGGTGAAGGCCTTGGAGGAAAAGTGACATGGTAAACAGCTCTATGGAGACAAAAACAAACAAACAAAAAAACCAAGGCTTTTTGAAGTCACTGGTTTGCCTTCTACCTTTGGTTAAAGGAAGAAAATGATTCTCCAATGCCTCCTTGACATCTTCATTCTCCCTCCCCCTCCCCTCCTGTGAGTTGTCTGGCACCTGGGCCCCACCTCCCCAGGCCATGAACATGCTGGTCTGACCCAGATTACCCCACACATCAGCCCTGAGACAGCAACACCCTGGCAACTGGCCAGTGTCCACCAGGAACCTTTGAGTTGACACAGCCACCACAGCCAGGTTCCCACGCTCCCTCCTTTCCTTTACAGACACAGCACTTGAGTCTGTAAAAGCATGCTCTCTCACCTGCACGTGCTGCAGCAGCTTCTGAAGGCAGGTAAATTGCACGGCCCACTTTGTGGTGGAAGAAAACTGGGAGCTCAAAAGGTCTGTGGTTTGGCCAAGGTCACAGAGGAGGAGGAGGGCAGAGCTCTGATTTGAACCCTGGTCTTGATTTCATGTCACTAAGCAAGAATGGACACCCAGCCATGGTAGTCTCAGAGAATGGCTTTTCCAGGCTCTCAAATGCTACTAGGAGACAGGATGTCAGGAACATTGATTCATTCAACAAATATGGAATACAGGTGATGTGCCAGGCACAAAACCAGGTGCAGGTCCTCAAGAATAAAGAAGCAGATCCACAGAGCTGGTACTCTGCTGGATAAGACAGATACCAAACTGTGCAGAAAGACGCCCTTGCTCTGTCACATTCCCAGGGCTCCAGCCCTTATGTCCTAGAAGGAGCCCTGGGCTAAAGGGTTGGACACACAGGTCCTCGTCCGAGTCTTACCCCTGTCATTGTGACACTGGATGAGGTTTTCCACCTGTGCAGTCTGGGAGCATGAAGCTTCTCACACATGTTCTCAGGTTGCTGCCTACTCCCATCTCCAGGGTCAAGTGGTTAATGATTTCCTGGCATGAATAATTACCCTGATTTAGTGTTTTCTTAAATTCAACTTTTCATGGGCACTTGGAGCCAGAAAGGGGCTTCAGAGGTCATCTGCTTTGAACCCCTGGCTGAGCAGGATCACCTCTGCCTCAGGCTTCCTGTGAAGGGACAGTTTTTGCTCTTACCGTTCCAGCCACAGGGCACTTGCTCTGTAGAGCAGACCTCTGCCCAGTGGTGTGCCGGTAAATGTTTAACATCTGGCTCTCCGAGGTGGGGACAACCTGATTTGTAGTATTTGCTGATTTCCATAGTGTAAATATTCCCACCACGGCCAATTTCAAGCAGCCAATTTAACATCAACCAACTCACACAGTTCCTGAAATTTACCAGTCGGCTCTCACGAGCCAGTCCAAGCTGGCTGAAGCACACTACGGCCCCCATCCCACAGAGAGGACTTGTCTGGCTTCACTTGCTGGAAAGTTCTTTCTGGTACGGAACAAAGCATCTGATTGTTAGGAACTCTAGTCCGAAGGGGGACCCCATGATGCGGCTGCTCTTCCTGTGAGAGGGGGAAGATCTGGAGCCAAGAGGAGATAGCATACCACTCTCCCTCTCTGCCTGTCCACCTTCCAGGCTGTGGTCAAATGCCACACTGTCTCTGAAGTCTGTCCTGACCTCTACTTCTTCCCTTCCCCAGCCGGCAGGCTCCCACCCTCCCAGAGCCTTTATCTCCCCGTTTGGCACTTATCACTTTCTACCTTGGATTACAGCTATTTGTGTACATGGCTTATCTCCCTGCCAGACAGAGAGGCTGCATGGGCTTGTTGAAAGAGTGTGGACTTTGGAGCGGCATGACCTGGCCCTCCATCGCAGGGAACTCATGCCACATTTGGGAGCCTCAGTTTCCTTATCTGTAATGTGGGGATGGGATAACTACTTCCAACATGGTTGGGCTGTTACATGGGATTAGAGATGTAGACCCCTTTCCTGCTCCAGTTTGGACTCCCATCCTCTTGCAGAGAGGATGACAATACCTCCTTGTAGTCTCCTGGTAAGAACAATATTAATAATGATAGCATTGCCAATATTGCCATCCCACCTCTATACCATGCAAATAGCAATGCCGTGCACAGAGTGTTGTTCTAAGAACTAACATATGTCAACTCATTTCATCCTCAATACAAATTTGTGACATTGGAACTCTATTATCATTTCCATTAATGGGTGACCATGTAAGGCACAGAGAGGTTACATAACAAGCCCAAGGTCACACAGCTAATGAGTGGAAGAGCTGAGATTTGAATCCAGGAAAATCTACTCTAGAGGCTTAGCTATTGAATGGTATCTTATGTGACTGTGCTACAAAGGTTCATGGTGGCTTATGGAGTGGGGGTAACGAGTGGGGTGTCATGGTGCCTCCTCGTCTTTGTACATCCTTGCCCTCACCTGTGGGATAGGAGTGGGATGACATAAAGTCCAGATGGCATTTGCAATGGGCTTTGACAAAGGAGGATTTGGACCTTGGTGGACAGGTAGCGAGAGTAGCAGGAGCAAAGGTGTAGAGATGGGAGGGGCTTATGAGGGCTTCTTCTAGGTGTCAGGCTGGACATTTGCACATGCTCTGCTGGTGGGATGGATCTGAAGCTGTGCACTGGGGGAGGGGCTTGTTAGCTGCCGTCTGTGATTCAGGAACAGCTGAGGAGGCTGGTTCAGGGGCTTTGGAAGGCAGTGCAGATCCCATAGAGCTGAGGCCAGCTGGGTGGCTCTGAAGGCAGGTTGGCTTTTTGCTTCTCTATAAGCTGTTGTGAGATTCTGCAGTCGTGTGTTCCTGAATTGGTCACATTCCTCCATTTCTCTGAGCCTCAGTTTTCTCTTCTGCAGAATGGGCATGAGCAGTGGGCCTTGGGAGACAGATGAAGGATGAAAGAGGATTGTGAGAAGTCTGTGTCTGACATAGGAGGTGGTAGGAGGAACTTGCAGCAGATGGGGACTGAATGGGGAAGGGGAGGGCAGGAGGAGCCCCTGTGCCTGGCAAGTGTTTTCTGGGCACTTTCAAAGGCTGCTCACCTCTGCTGGCTTCTGCAAGGACAGCTCTGGGCTGGACCCTGTTCCTCTGGCCAGCAGTACAGCTAAAACATGTCACCTCCAGGTAGTACTGATGGTATTAAAGAATCCTTGGAGAGCACTTACAGTGTGCCAAGGGTTCCTGTAAATCCTCACAACTACATTCGAGGTGTCCTCATCTCAAATGAGGAAACTGAGGCATGGAGAGGTTCATCCAGGTGGTCCCACAGGGGCTCTATAGCAGGGAAGGGGAGGTCGAGGGATGGGGACCCCCGTGGAAGGAGGACTTGAGCTGACCAGCTGAACCTCTTTCTGGTCACTTCTCCATAGGAAGCCTTATAGTCCCACACACACTGTGCCTTGGGCTAATTTCTGAGATCTCAGGCAGCTCTAGGACCAGCACTTTTACCCTCTACACACACACACACACGGGCACATGCATCCACACACTCCACACCATGACTCATAGACACAGCTCACACTCATGCATAATCACAGGCTCAGAGACACTTACGTGTGTACAGGCGTTGTGCTCACTCTGTGCACACACACACAGTACCCGTGGGCTCTGGGACTCATGTATACACACACCCATGCCCAGAATGACAGATATGTGTGTGTGTGTGTGTGTGTGCATACAAGTGTGTGCATGTGCATGTACACACACACAGGCTCTTGTGTACCTGAAACGACACCAAGGGATCAGAGGATACAAGGCATCCAGTGGTCCCACATCCAGGCTCCAGCGTCTGCGGATGTCCTGCCAGCCCAGGCAGCTCCATTCCTATCTGTTTCAATCAGTGGCTTTCCTCTCCCCAGGAGATCCCGCCAAATCATTGCCCCTGCCCTGCCTCCTTGGGTAAGAACTGGACCTTAGGTATTCAGTAGGGGCTTCTGGATGGAAGGTGACCCTTCCCCCAAACCAAGCAGGCTCCCTGGGCTGTGGAAGGAACAGCAGGAAGTGGAGAGGGAATTAATCCTGGCCTTGGTGGCTTGCTGGGGGCTCACTATGATGCTAATTTCCTCTGCCTTTGATCCACACTCCCCTGCCCACCCCAGCCTGGGCCCCTAACTCTGAGCTAGAGCCCGGTGCTGAGCCTGGTCTGAGATTACAGCTGCCCTGAGTGAAGCCCGCGGGGCATATCCTTCCACAAAACAGATTGGAGTTTTGTCCCAGGGAGGGGACTGGGGGATTACAGCCCTGGCTGCTGACCTGCATTTGCAAGGCACACTCCTTTGCCAGAATTTCCTCATTCTCACTCTTTCTTCTAGGCCAGCTCTCTCCTCTTCTTTCCAAGGGTGGGGTTCTGGTTTTCCCATATTGCACAGGAGCCCAGCAAGGCCCAGAGGGAAAGGACTCCAGAGGCTCTGGCCAGTGAGCGGTGCCGCCAGGCCACCAGCTCAGATCTTCCAGCCTCCAATCCCGCCCTGTTTCCTTGGAGGGTCTTTGTTTGTTTTGATGATTTTTTTTTTTAAACCAACATTCATGAAGGCTTCTCTCCAAGCCAGGGGCTGCCTGAACGTATCTGTTTTATACGATTCTCCCAGGGTCTTGTTGTTAGACTAGATTGATAAGTGGACACACTGTCCCATGTGCAGGAAGGGGGAAATCTGACCACCTCCAGGACACAAGCCAACCAGAGTCCCTCACCGTACAGAGGGGACATGGACCCAGATGAGGAAGGAATGTGTCCAAATTCACAAAGAGCTGGCCAGCATTCAGCCCTCATCATCCCCTACACCCAGCCTTGTTCTGAAAATGACTAGAATCTTCTATGGACCCAGTGGAGATGGGACAAGAGTCTAGGTTCCTGAACTCTCCAGAACAGGGATGGAGCACCTGTGAAGATGCCCAACTCAGGTGATCATAGAGGCATCTCAGCCAACCCAGCCTCGGAATAGCCCCATAAACTTGGGCATAAACACAATTAAAATTTTATTACGTTATATTTCATACATATAAAAGACTATTTGTGAGCTATGAAACACATCAAGAGGAAGGCTCATGACCCCTCCACTTAAGAACTGGATTATTACAGACACCAGGAAAGATCGGCATCTCCTGGTCCCCTGCTTCCCAGAGAGAACCGCTACCCAAATTTTGTTAATTATTCTGTTCTTCTTTTTTGACAAATAATTTTAGCAAATGTGGGGACCCCTGGGTCCCCATGTACTTCTGAGTCATTGCATTCTGTTCTGCATTCCCAGGGGAAATGCCTTCTTCTACAGGGACAGAGGAGGCGCTTTGAGGATCCACCTGCCCCCCTGTGTCTATTCCCTCTAGTGCCCCTCAGTACCTGTTTGTCCCCCTCGCTCCCTCCAAGTGCTCTGAACCAGGGTGCTTCTTCCTGTGCAGCCAGCAGGAGCAGGGCTGCGCCTGGTAGCTGGACATTGCCTCCACACTGTGCTCTGCCCCACATTTATTTGCCCTGGGGAGCCCTTCCCATGTGGGCTGCTCAGGGAACCGGGCTCCTTCCAGCTCCAGCTCCCAGGGTTCATTTTGGAAAGGTCTTCCCTGTTGGGCCTGTCCTCCTGCACCCTGCCCCTGGGCATCCCTCCATTAGCCCTTGTCCCAGAGGCACTTGTAGCCAGTACCTAGTTCCCAGGTTCAGTAGAGCCCTGGACCTGAAGCAGATACTCCCAGAGAGATCAAGATAGAATCCGGGGTAACAGTGGATGGACATATGTGTGTAATGTAACCCCAGAGGCCTGAACCTCCTCCACGGTCCTACAAATCTTCTCCAAGGCCAGTTTAGACTGGGACTGAGAGGCAAGGCTGTGGGAGACTCCTGGGGCTTGGGGCTACTCTTTGGTGTTGATGTGCAAGATACATGGGCAGGTCAGTGGGCCTGCTCGCAGGCAGGTGAAGTCACAGGAATGTGCACATATGTTCATGTGCTTCACACATGTGTGCATACACGGTCCCAAGTCCACAGGCCTTGTGCAGCATGTAGGGGTGCTTCCTTTTCCTGCTTTCAATTCCCTCTCCTGGACAGACTTGTGTTCTCTCTGAGCATCACAGCATACATTTATGGAATACCTGCTGTGTGCAAGAACCAAGGGGCTGTGATAGAGCCATGTGTGGGGCAGCTGGCCCCAAAGGGACGGGAATGACAGAACACTCACACACTATTTTCCTATGCCAAAGCCCTAGAAACCAGCTGCCCCTGGCTCAACGCCCCAGATGAGGACCCTGAGGTCCTGAGGCCAGAGTGGGCACCTGCCCTCAGGTGGAGATGGGACAATGGGACAATGATCAGCATCCTGTGACCAGTGCTCTGTTCTCCATCCCAAGTGCAGGATGCCTCAGGGCTTGCCAGACCCCTGACTTCCAAGAGAAACTGGCATTGGAAACTCCCCCACCCTCCCCTGCACTCGTCTTGCTCCCTGATGGGAACTGCACTTTGGCGGAGACTTTCCCTGAGTGTCCTCTAGGAGGGCGCCACAGCATTTAGCAGCAGCAGGTATTAAGGGCAGCTCTGAGCTGAATTACAATGGAATACGGCCACCAATGTCTGAACTGGAGACCAGATCACCTTGCTCCAACACTTGGATTCATGTACACCTGCCTGTGCCAGTGTGCCCGAGGAAGACCCGGGAGCTGCCTGAGGACATGCAGAGTCAGAGCCAGCCCTCTGCCGCCCAGCCTTGGTGAACTCTTTCATCTGCTGTCCCCAAAGCAGACCTATGGCTGGCAACTTTCCTTGTGCCCTCTGCCTGTCTAACCTGAGGATCCAGATGCTGGTGGCTGAGGGAGATGAACTGAGGCATGACAGGGAATTCCTTCTGGGGCACCTTCAGCATACCTTTCAGGTGGCAGGATGACATGGGTTATTAGGCAGTGTATACAGGGGCTGGTGGATCCCTGTCTTTGCTTCCTCCAGTACCTGAATGTGGCTAGAAGTCTTGAGTGAAGGCTGTCCCTGTGAGGAGCTTGCATGGGGTTTGGTAGGTAGAGTCTTGGGCTGTGGACTCTGATGGCCTGTGCAGAACACCAGCTTCCTTGCTTCCAGCTGTGGGACTGTGGGTAAGCCATGTCACCTGGCTGAAGTTTGTCCCTAACCTGTGTAGAGAGAATAAGCATTCTCACACCACACGGTTTAGACATTGTGATGGAATGTGCGTGGAATGTGAGATGGCCTTTGAGGTGGCCATGCTTAGCACCATGCCTGGCCAAGTCTCTTCATGTCCTGGCCACCAGCACCACAGGATTTGGGTCTGTCTCTGGCCTCAGGAAAACATGAACCCCAGTCCTGGCATTACTTCTCCAGATGAGTGGCCTTGGGCATGTCACCAAACCCCTCTGGCTGCAGCAGCCTCAGTCCCAAATGAGCACACTGATCCCAGGGTCCAATGAGGCAAGGATGACAGATCTGACAGCAGAGAGCCTTGATGTCACAAGGCTGTACCCCTTTTGGGGATGATGGGAGACAGGGACAGGTACCTGCTGACACTCTTGTGTCCCTGTCCTTGTGCACCCAGCATCTGGCTTGCAGTTGGGCTGAGAGTTTCGTGACCCCACAGGGGAAGCTGTGTGTGTTTGGGGACTCTTGCCTGAGCCGCACCCACCCTCCCCACCAGCCTGGGCTACCAGCTTGTCGCCTTCCCCCTGGGGGTGTCTGAATCCCCTTTGAAGCTGGGACTCCTGCACTGGACGGGCAAAGGCGACTGCATTCAAAGCGACTCCCCTGGCCCTTAATTACCCTTCTTCACCCATAGGTGGAATTTCCACTCAAAGAGCTAAAGAAAGGCGCCCACGCTGCCGCTGGGACCAGGTTTCCCTGCTGCCTTTGTGTGGCAGCCGCCAGCGCCACGGTGGCAGACAGCTCGGGTTTCTGATTTTAATGATTTCCTGAATTCATTCCGTTTCCTACCTCAGGGAAAGGAGGAGAGGTGATCCTCTTGGAAATTCACATAATTGCTTTTATTTGATTTTTATTAAAATGCATTCAGGAATAATGTGATTGCCCCCTTTATTACGATGCTCATCAATCCAGCATGGGGAATCAGCCGAGGAAAACACGGTGGGCGCAAGAGCCCGGCATGTGGAGGGGAGTGGGCACCCCGTGGCTCGCCTGGGGCATCACCTGCCGCACTGCTGTCTGGGGTGGCAGCCTGGCCCTGGGAACACATTCCAGGCACCCTCTCACTCCAGCACACCTTTTTTATTCCTTCTTTCCCTTCTGTCCACCTCTACAAGACCCCAGGCAGCCTGACCTCCCAGCCTCCCTCGCTCCACGCTCCTCTCTGCACCCCAGGTACCCGACGCTCACGGTGGCCCCTTGGCCGATCTTGCTGTGTTCAGTCTCCAGGGCCTCAGTCCAGTTTCCCATGACCCATTTCCCTGCCACTCCCCATGTAGAAACCTTGGTGGCTCTCGGAGGCCTCTTTCCTGCCAGGGATTTTTACTACGGGTTCCTTTGCAGGTGATGCCAAGAACTCAGACCTCTTGGGCAGACCTGGTTGTGGTTCACCATTGGCTTCAATTGTGGGATCCTGGGCAAGTCACTTGGCCTTTCCCAGTCTCAGTTTATCAATGGAAGTAGTGGGAACACAGAGGCCTTCCAGGGGGTCGGGAGAAAACAATGAGCTGACAGGTGGGCCCAGCAGGTGTGATATGCACAGAAATTCAGGGGGCTGGGATCATGCCAGGACCCTGCACCCCAGGAGCTGAGCAGGTACTTGGGGAGACAGAAGAGGCGGACATGCCCCTGGCCCCTGCAGAGGCCCCAGACTGGCTGAGACAGCCCCTTGACAGGGATGGGCTTCCTTTGAACACTGTTGCACCTAGATCCTGCAGCCCCTCCCTTTGCCCCTTCCCCTCAACACAGGAGCAGGGCCTGGCTGTTTCACCCCATCACATGCTCTGACCAACCAAGACCTATCTTAAACCCTCCTTTACAGAAAAAGTAACTGAGGCTCAGAGAGGGTAAGTGACTTATTCAAGGCAGCCCAGCTAGGAAACTGAGGCATAAAGACAAGGTCTCTTGGGCACACACAACTAGAATGGGCTGGTGACTTCTTGCCACCACAAAGTGGCTGTTGAGGCACCCTCTGGTGCGGATGGGCCCCATGAACATCTCAGACAGGTGCTGTCCATATGGCCCCTGATTGTTCACTCTAGGGTGTCTGTGGGGTACATGGGGAGTCCCGCAGCATTAGAAGATAGGCACCCACTTTCAGAGCCTTCTAGGGGCTTTTAGTTTCTGGGAAAAACCTATCTTAACTTCAAAAAACAACAAAACACAGCTTGTTTTTTTCGTTTGTTGTGTATGTATGTTGTTGTAAATCTTTTAACAGCAGACACAGCCAGGGAATCCAGAGAATGGAGGCAGTGGATTTAGAAGTTCAAGTGCAGGGTCTTTGAGACCTTTTGGTGTTCACTCTTGAGTCAAGCTCTTGGAACAGAGCTTGATGGATTCCTTACTCCCACTCTGGCCCTTCCAGCCTTTGTGGGTGCTGTTCCTTCCCCTGGAATGCCCTTCCTGCTCCTCTCTGCTCCTCAGACTCCTGCCTTGCAACCAGGCCCTTGAGAACCTTCCTCCACGCCCAGCTGCTGCCCCAGCACCTGTATGCACCCCCTCCAGTGTGGGGGCTCTGGTGCCTGCCAGCTGCATGACTGTCCCAGGAAAGGTTTATGTCCCTGTCTCTAACCAGGGTCCTTGGCAGGGAGAAGGCCATGCAGTGAGCTAGGCAGGACCTCTAGGATCTCAGCAGATATCCCCTCTGAGGACATCTCAGCCCAGAGGGGGTCAGAGTGACCAGTTCTCACGGTTGGCTCAGATCAGGCCCTGGGATGCAGGACTTCCAGTGCTGAGCTGGAACCATCTCAGTCCCCCTTCCTGAAGCTTCAGGGCCAGCACACAACCCTGAACCTCCAGGTTCCCTGCCAAGCATCACATCCTGACATCCTTGCTGTAGATGGTCCACATTCTCCTTTGGGGGAGGCTGAGCCCCAAGGGGCAAAAAAATTGTTCCACAGCCATGGGGAAGTCAGCTGCAGAGCTGGACATAGACAGCCATCAACACTGGGGTCTCAGGCTAGTTCCACGCCTAAAGCAGGGCAGGCACCCAAGGAAACAGCCAGCCCCAGGGAGGGGAGGCTGTTGAAGCCTGTGGTCTGAGTGCCCCAGCAGGGTAGGGGCCACCGCAGTCCACCTCAGTCCCCCAGCTGTAGCTCCGGGGCCAGAGGGGGCTGAGGAGGGGCTGAGACTCCCCACCCAGAAGGCCCAGTCTCCTGCTGAGCAGCCCCCTTATCAGATCTGCCTTCCTCACCCCGCTGCTGCTGCTGGCTCCGCCCCCAGCCCCTGCTCCTCTCTGAAGCGAGGCTTCCTTTCCTGCCACCAACACACACACGCGGCACATAGATGTTGGTTTCTGTTGCTCTAAGGTTTCCTTTTGTGGGGAGTGATTGTTTACTGGGCCTGCAGAGCCCCAGGGGGGTGTGGGCGGCAGCTGGGGACTTGTGGGGCTTGAGGTGGCTGAGTCCACGCCCACAATCCTGGGCCTCTGGGTCCTGTGCGAAGGAACAGAATGTGAGCTGTCCTGTGAACTCCTCAGTGCCACCACTGTCGGGTCACCTCCCACAGAAGCCTACAAGGTCCCTGTGAGGTTGGGTCTTGCTAACCATTTCTCAAAGCAGGCAAACCCAGCTTCTGGATTCATGATCTGGGGCTGTTTTTAAACTCATCATTTGATTTCCTTCTTCCTTACCTGCCATTTTCTCTCCCTACCCAGATGAGGGCCTGGCTTTCTCCAGCCAAGCCCCACAGCTTTCTGAAACTTTCTGTCCTGGACCCTTAGCCCAAGGGTATAAGTTTTGAGAGCTGGATTAGAACTTCAAGTTCTCCTGCTGTGTGGTCTTGGGCAAGTCACTTGGCCTCTCTGATCGCCAGATGATTTAGAAACAAGGAGAAATCCCCAGAAGCCTTTGAGGCAGGGAGTTGGGGCCTTAGTATGCTTAACAGGAGTCTCAGTGTTTTAGCCATCAGCCTGGTTGGGGAAACCACTGACATGATAGGGAGCTACTGAAGGTAGGGGAGTGAGTGCTGTTTTTGAGATCATGTTTGAGAAAAGGCAGTAGGGTGGAGTAAGACCACAGGGCAGAGATGGGAGGTCACCCAAGGAGACTTCAACCCCATTTTCAGAAAAATAAGATGACCCCCCTTCCCACCAGGAGCACAAGTACAGAGGCCAGGCCATCTCACACGGCCTGTACCAGGCTCCTGCCCCCAGCCTCCTCCTGCAGCCAGGTGTGGGGTATGGGTGCACAGACAGCCTTGGTCTCCTGGGGGCTATTGCTAAGGGCAAGCCCTCTGAGGTCCATCGCACCTGCATCTCACTGACCCCATCAGTCAGGCACCCTCGGACTCTTGCTTCAAGACCCAGCCCTGCACCTAGCCCCAGCCTCCTCCCTGCAGCCTCACCTCAGAGCAGGGCAAGATGGATGCTGATCCTGTCTCATCCACCATATCACAGGTTTCTCTGAGGCCCTGGCAGGACACAGAGTGGTACTCTGAGGGGTCCTCAGTGCAGGAGGATCTTTACAGGTATTAAACCAGGCAGAAGGTCCCTTATGTGAAATGCATAGGACCTGCTTCCTATTTCAGATTTTTCCAGATTTTGGAATATTTGCATATATGTAATTAGATAGCTTGGGGATGGAACCCAAGTCTAAGCATGAAATTCAATTGTTTCATATATATACTTTATACACATACACATAAAGGTAATTTGAGACAATACTGAAAATAACTTTGTGCGTGAAATAAGTCCATGGTGTGGCCATTTTCCACACAAGAGACATCATGTTGCTACTCAAAAAGTTTGGGATTTTGAAGCAGTTTGGATTTTAGATTTTTGGATTAGAGATGCTGGACTTGGTGTCTCCCTGCTGGGCAGACTTTGTGTGTCTTCACTTTGGGGTTTGAGGTCTGTAGCAGAAACTGCTCCCAGCCCAGGGCTTTCTGGGCCTTTCAGACAATACACCATGGGGACTGAGGCCCAGGCAGCCTATGAGGTGGGAGTGGAGGAGGGGCAGCTGGGAGGGAGGCAGGTAAGAGAGGGCTGGGCTGCTCAGATACCTGGGCCTGCATCTGGGCCTGGGACCTGGTCTGTGCCATGCCTGTGAGGCCAGTCTAACACTCATTCTAACTTCAGCCTAATGTAGCAGGACATCACCAATGCCGGGACCCCCACCCTTCTTCCTGGGCACTGTGAAGCCTCTGTCCTGAGTGAAAGCCCAACCACAATTAAGTTTCTTGAAAGAAAAATCAAGAATGTGATATTTTGGGCTGGGGATGTAGGTCAGTGGTAAAGTACTTCCCTAATGCATGTGAGGCCCTGGGTTCCTCCCTCAGCACAGAAAACAAGAAAATGAACAAATAAAATTCCAGCACAGGGTCAGGGATGGAATGTGACATTTCATGTACCTGTAAATTTTGGTCTAGCATCAGGCTCTAGTAATACTATTAGTCTCATTTGACAGATGAGAAAACTGTCATGGGTGGCTTTGTGGGTGCCCAAAGTTATCTTTTCTGGAGTTGGTGGAGCAGAGACCAGAACCCTGGTTCATTGATATCCAAGCTCCTGTAGCTTTTTGCCTTTTTATGCCAGTGAGACTACCCTGCCTCCTACACCTGGGGGAAATCTGGGACAGCTTAGGCCCAGATAGGCTAACCCATAGCCAGGAAGCTAAGGAGGATCCAAGTCTGTGCTCAGAGACACCAAGTGCCCACGGCTCATGAAGAATCCTCTTTGGGCTTGGGGCCAGCTATGCCAGGCTCCAGGCCCTCTGTTTAGCAGGGAGAAGCTCTGGCCATCCTTGACAGCTTCCCAAAGCCTCTGCTAGTTTCAGAGCCTTCCCTGGACCTCCTGAGCTGTCTCAATCCCAAAGGTGGCAGCAGCTCCAGCCCTGGACCTGTCCAGGCTCGCTGTGGCCTCCTCTTGCCTATGGAGTCTGGGCCTGTGGGCATCCCCTGGAAAGCTATGCCCAGGTCTTGTCTGAGGCTCCTTGGGAAAGGTCAGGTTTGGTCAGGAGATCTGGGGTCAAGTGTGGGTTCTGTCGGTAACTGTGTGACCTTGCATAATCACTTGCCCTCTCTGGGCCTGTTTTCCCACCCTGAACTCATGATCCTGGGAGCTGACAGGTTTGAGAATTGAGATTCCTCTCTCCATTTGCAAGCTGTATGTTTTCTTAAACCCGTCTAGTAGGCTCCCCGGGCCCTCAGTTTCCTCCTGTGTGGAATGAGAGTAATGGAGGCTCCTCCTTCCATGCTTGTGAACACTGATGTTTGCTGAAGGGCCCTAGGGGGTCCTCCTTGTGCTGGATGCCTTTTGTCCCATGGCTTCATCAACACAGAGCTGTGAGGCTGACTCAGAGCTAAGGGCAAAATTTTGCTGAGGTATTTCATACCATATCACTTCATGGCCCTCTGGTCTGAGAGCAGAGGGGGCTCTCAGAGGTGGCTTTGGAGAAAGGGGTAACTGATCAGAGCCTAGAAGGACAGGGTAAAGTGCCTGGCCCCTGATCTGTGAGCAGGCAGGGTCTCCTGGGAGCATGTGCTCCATCTGGACTCTCTGGGGGCCTCTGCAGCAGGCATCTGACCTCTGCGGGGCTCGGCAAGAGACTCCTGGTGGGCGAGGCCTCCTCCGTGCTCCTTGGCAGCCTCCCCTGTGGGCAGAGGCTTTACAAGCTCCCTACTTACCTACTTTGTGCCTTTGTCCCCAACACATGCTGTTCCCTGGAAGGTCCCTTCTACTCACCTGTCCCTGGTGCTTTCCTAGTCATCCTGTGGTGCTGGTACACAAATCCTCTTCTCCAGGAGCCACTGGCCCCTGTCCCTTCCTCTAGTTGCACCTCTCATGAGCACTGTAACAGTTGCTCACACAACTGACCCACACACGTGACAGCCTTTTTGGGGACCTGGACCTGCGCCCTTGACCTGGTACTCCTAGTGTTTTGTCCAAGCTCCCCCAACCCCTGCCCCGAGAGCGGGGCAAAGGAGGGCTGGAGCCCAGGTAGAGGAAGCTTCTACCCCCTTGCCAGCTCTGAGTGGTGCATAAGCAGTTCTGAAAGGAAGGCAGATATGCTGAAGTCCTGCAGAATGGGACATTCTGCTGGTGTCACGCAGCAGGTCGTGTTCCAAGGTGCGGTGCTCCTGGGGCCTGGTCCATCTCGGAAGCTGTTTGCTCCCTTAGGCACTGCTTAGGGTCCCTTCCTGCCTGTCACTGCCTAGATATGGCACCAGCCTGCCTGGAACTTCCTGCCTCTGACCCTGCCAACTGGGAAACCCTGCTTCCTCCTCAGAGAGAGGGATGTAGAGTGACTTCTTGGGGGCCCCCGTGTGAGCTTCTGGCCATGACTGTGTGAGTGTGTGTGTGCGTGTGTGTGCGTGTGTGTGCAGGGTGGAGGAGGATTCTGCCTCAGTTTCTCCCCCTGCTAGCTGTCTTCATGTACTTGACAAGCCCCAGCAAGTTTCCATGGAGAGCTGAGGACAGGGGCAGTCTCCCAGAGACTGTCACCTCTGACCTGACTGTCCTCAGATTCAGGCTAGTCACCCTTTTAGGGGAAGGTAGGGGAAGGCCTTCTCTCTCTGAGCTACCTGCAGACTCCTGGTGTTTGGTGAGGGGAACCAGGAGGCCTCGGCATGGTGTGGAGGGAGGAAAGAGGGACATTGACCAGGAAATGTGCTCTCTCCTGATCCAGGAGACAGGGTTCTCATCCTGACTATCTTGCTGTGTGGCCTTGGCCAACTGGTCCAGCATCTCTGGGCTTTGGTTTTCTTCGCTCAAGTGCATTGATCATACAAAGGGTAAGAATAGTTAACATTTCCTAAATGCTTATGATGTGCCAGGCACTGAGTCAACCACTTTATTTCTATTAGCTCATTTAAACCTCAACCACCTTGAAAGGGAGGCTCAATATAATACTCAGTTTGTGGGAACAGAGAGGCTATATAACCATCTCTAGTTCTCACAGCCCATAGGAGACATGAGGACAGGGTTTGTAGCCTGGTGTTCTGAATGAATACAGATGTGCAGGTGAAAGGTTTCCAAAATTTTTTTTTTTCCAAAAAAAAATCATGGCAACTAAAATTGCTAATGCGTGCAGTTTACAAGAACTACCTCATTGAAACCCTACGGCAATCCTGCCAGGAGACCTGATGCTTTACAGAGAAGGAAAGCAAGGCAAGTTGAGGAACAGGGACAAAGTCACCCAGCTAGTTAGGAGCTGGGGTGAAATCTAGGAAGTCTGACTTCAGAATTTATAAGTGATAATGTGAATAAATCTCCTTGGCACACAAGGTACTCAATGAATAAATCACTGAATTGTACTGAAAGAACAAGTCAATGAGTATACTATATAGGGAGGTGGAATGAAAGATGTCATTGATCCAGGGATTGGGTGGGGAGGATAGAGCCATATTTTGTTATCATAACAAATCATGATGTCAGGTCCCATGGTTCTAGCCTCTTGGCTCCATGGCTACTCCTGCTAAGGTAGGAGGAAAAGAAAGGGGAGCCCCAAAGTGTCCACAAAGACAACTTTGAATGATGCTCAAACTCTTCCAAGTGGCTCCTGCAGCTTCCAGGCCCCACCCCTGCATACTTCCCTACCCTATTACTGTGTTTCTTCTGCCAACACTTCTCTTCCTCCTTTCCCTGCCTTCTTCTTTGAAAAGTCAATGTTTTAAAGAATAATTTACAAATTGCACCAATTGCAATTGTACAGTCAAGTGAGTTTTGACAAATGTATACAGTGGAACAAACACCACTACAACTGAGATGTAGCCAATTTCCATCATCCCTCAACATTTCCTGATACTTCTTAGTCAATCCCCTCCTGCTCCCACACAGGTAAACTTTGATTTGATTTCTATCATTATAAGTTGGCTTTGCATGTTCTAGAATTTTCTATCAGTGGAGTTTAACAGTATGTACTCTTCTGTGTAGACCCATCTATGTTATATAATGCATAGGCAGTTTGTTCTTGTTTATTGCTGAGTTGTATTCCAGTGAATGGACATACCATAGTTTACCTATTTACCAATCAATATAAATTTGTTATCTTTCCATCTTTAGGGTTTTATGAGTGAAACACTTATAAACTCTCATGTGCAAATTTGTGGCTGAACAATTTTTCATTTTTCTTGGGCCAATGCCTAGCAGTGGAATTGTTAGTTTGTATGGTAGTTATGAGTTTGACTCTAAGAACTGCCAACCTTTTTTTTTTTTTTTCTGGAGAGTTCACACCATTTCAGCCACTAGCAACGTAAAAGAGTTCTACTTGTCCCTTATTCTTGCCAACACGTGATGTTGTTGGCCTTCCCTTTAAGCTATTCTGGTGAGTATGGAATGCTAACTCTTTGACTAATCATGTTGAAGATTTGAGTATCTTCTTGTATGAAAATATCTTTCTTTCTTTTTTTTAAATATTTTTTTTAATAGATGGACACAATGTCTTTATTTTATTGGTTTGTATGTGGTGCCGAGGATCAAACCCAGGGCCTCACACATGCGAGGCAAGCGCTCTACCGCTGAGCTATAATCCCAGCCCCAAAATATCTTTCTTGATGAAAAATGTATTTGACTTTTGGCCAAATTTATTGGGCTGTTGTTTTCCTATTACTGAGTTGTGAGAAATCTTCACATAAATTCTCCATATACGTTCTTTGTCAGATCTATGTATTGCAAATATTTTCCCAAAGTTGGTGTCTTGCCTACTCATTTTCCTGATGGTATTGTTGGAAGGACAAAAGTCCAATTAATGAAGTTTTGCTTGTATGGTTAGTGTTTTTGATGACCTATCTAAGGAATGCAAAGATTTTCTCTGAAGTTTTCTTCTAGATGTTCAATAATTTTAGTTTTTTATATTGAGATATATGGTCCATTTGAATTTACTTTTTGCGAATGGTGTGAAATAGCCAATTAGCCATATGTTTTATCTATTATATTTGTTAGTATTTTTAATTGTTGCCCTTGTTCTTGTTTCCTAGCTTTGCCTTCTACTCTTTTTCTACTTTCTGTGGTTTTGAGTATTTTATGATTTCATATTCTCAGTATATCAAATCATACTTATTTTTTGAAAACTTCTTATAGTAGTTGCTCTAGAATTTGCAATATACATCTTTAAAAAAGAGATGGAGTGTTATTATGTTTTCTGGACTGGGCTCAAACTCCTGGGCTCAAGCCATACTCCTGCCTCAGCCTCTAGAGTCACTCGGGCTACAGATGATGGCTTGATGCCTGCAACAATACATTTACAAAGAATCTAATTCCATTTTCAAAGACTGCTACATTGTTTCATGGGTAGTGCAAGCACCTCCTAGTAACAAAGCATTGTTACTAGGATGCATCCTAGTTAGATGTACCTAGTTACTAGGTACATCCTATACCGTGCATCCTTGCAGTCCTTCATTTCACACGGCCCATAGACTATATTTGTTGAATACGTTGTTGCTATTATTTTGAACAAACTGTCATTGGTTGTATCAATTAAAAATAAGAAAAATAGCCCAGTGCAGTGGCACCCGCCTATAATCCCAGCTGCTCAGGAGGCTGAGGCAGATGAATTCTGAGTTCAAAGCCTCAGCAAAAGCAAGGCGCTAAGCAACTCAGTGAGATTCTGTCTCTAAATAAAAACAAAATAGGATTTGGGATGTGGTTCAGTGGTTGAGTGCCCCTGAGTTCAATTCCTACTACCCTTCTCCTCCAAAAAGCTTGCTATTTTGCTTCATTTATTTCTTTTCCATGATCGTCCTGTCCTTATGTAGATCTGAGTTTTAGAACTATACCATTATCCTTCTTTCCAAAGAACTTCTTTTAACACTTTTGTCAAGGCAGGTCTATTGGCAATAAATTCCCTTATTTTTGTTATCGGAGAAAGTGTTTATCTCATCTACTTTTGAAGGATAATTTGGCAGAAACCAGAATTCTAGGTTGATTTTTTTCTCTCTCAACACATTAAGCATTCATCCCACTCTCTTTTTGCATGAATGATTTTTGAAAAGTGTGATGTCATTCTTATCCTAGCTTCTCTATACATATGGGTTTTTTCTTTCTTTTTCTCCTTATTCAAGATTTTTCTTTATCTTTGATTTTCTGCAGTTTCAATGTGACAATGTGGCTTTTTAGAATTTATTCTACTTGCTATTCTTTGAGCCTCCTGGATCAGGGTTTGGTGTCTGACATTAATTCTTGGAAATTCTGAGTCATTATTGCTTCAAATAATTCTTTTGTTCCTTTCGTTCTTTCTTCTCCTTCTGATATTCCCATTATAGGTATACTGTACCTTCTGTTGTCCCACAGTTCTTAGACATTCTGTTTCTTTTCCTTTAGTCTTTTTCCTCTTTGCTTTCCAGTTTTGGAAGTTTCTGTTGTCATTTCCTCAAGCTCGGAGATTCTTTCCTCAATTTATTCAGTATGATGGGTCCATCAAAGACATTCTTCATTTCTGTGATAGTGTTTTTTTTTTTATGTTTAGCATTTATATTTGATCTTTTATTAGAATTTCCATCTCTGCTTATATTACCCATCTTCTCTTGCATGCTTCATCTTCATCTCCATCTTCTCTTCCATTTTTTTTGAGAGTCCTTAGCATATGCATTACAATTATTTTAAATGTATGGTCTGATAATTCCAATATCCTTACCATAACTGAGTCTCATTCTGGTCTCTTCAAACTGTGTCTATATGTTATGTTTGTTTGGTTTGCCTTTTTAAAATGTCTTCTTTTTATTATTATTATTATTTGTTGTTGTTCAAAGCTAGGGCCTGATATACTTAGAAAAAGAAGCATGACACTGGTTCCTGCAGAGGTGTTTGCTCATGGATATCTGCTCTGGCAAGCTGTGATTATTTGCATTTATCTGTGTGTCTCTCTGTCTTTGGGAACAGCAGTTTGCCCCATGACTTCAATTTTCTGATGGATCTGAGAATAGTTGTTGATTTTCAATTTGTCCAGCTTTTTTTTCTTATTGTTAGGATCAGAGTGACAACTCCCAAACTCTTTACATGCTAGAATGGAAACTAAAAGTCTGATGCCCATTTGCTTGAACATTTTTTTTCTTACAAATATAGTCCTTTACTCACTGAATAAACTTGTCATTTTTGGAAAAATCAATTGTTTGGATGTATGTGTCTATTTTGCATCTTTATTCTATTCCATCAACCTGCATATCTCTCCTGATACCAGTGCCACGTGCTATTGATTATGGTATAGTAAGTCTTGAAATCAAGCAACCTAAGTCCTCCAAGTCCTCTCTTTTTTCTAGGAGGTCCTTTTCATTTTCATATGCATTTTAGAATCATCTTGTCAATTTCTGTTTTTTTGACAGTCTGCTGGGATTTTTCATTGATTTGTACTTTTCTTATAATATATTTGTCTGATGTTGGTGTCAGGGTAATGCTGATCTCATGAACCAACTTGGGAAGTTTCCCACCTTCCCTGAGGTTTGAGAGTTATGGTTGGGATTATTTGTTATGTAAAAGTTTGATAAAATTTAGCCAGGTGCAGTGGTGCATGCCTGTAATCCCAGAACTTTGGAAGGCTGCAATAAGAGAATTGTGAGTTCAAAACCATCCTCAGCAACTACAAGGCACTAAGCAACTCAGTGAGACCCTGTCTCTACATAAAACACAAAATAGGGCTGGGGATGTGGCTCAGTGGTCGAGTACCCCTGAGTTCAATCCCTGGTATAAAAAAAAAGTTTGATAAAATTCACTACAAAGTTACATCAGCCTTCTGTGAAAAGGCTTTATGAATTGATTTTCTATAACAGATTCAGAGCTACTTATGTTCTATTTTTATTGTGTCAATTTTGGTATTTTGTGTTTTTCAAGGAATTTGTCTACTTTATTTCAGGTGCCAAATTTACTAACTTAATGTTGCTTATAACATTCTTTTATTGTCCTTAAAATCTGCAAGATCTGCAGTAGTGAACTCACTTTGATTTCTGACATTGGTGATTGTGTTTTATTTTTTCTTTCTTGATCAAGTCTAGCTAGAGTTTCATTCATTTTTACCAATCTTCTTTTCAAAAGCATATGCTATTGGTTTCATTGAGTTTCTTTAACATAGACTCATTTTCTAGTTCATTGGTTTCTATTCTTTATTGTTCTTGTCTTTCTACTCTTGATTTTAATTTGGTTTTCATTTTTCAAATTTTCTGAAGTGAATCCACAGTATATTGGGAGTCTGTCCCTAAAAATACCCCATGTTCAATGATTTTCTAGGAAGACAGACAGGTTCAGCATGAAGTCATATTCCTTGTTAAGATTTGTTATGGTGGGGCTGGGGTTATGGCTCAGCGGTTGAGCGCTTGCCTCACATACGTGAGGTACTGGGTTCGATCCTCAGCACCACATAAAATAAATAAAGATATTGTAAAAAAAAAAAAAAAGATTTATTATGGCAAAAGACCCAAAGCAAGTTTGCAAAGGGAAAAGGCACATGGGTGAATTTTGAAGGAGACCAGCCACAAGCCTCTGAGAGTCTGCTCAAGGTGGAGTCCCACAGGTTGCACTCAACTACCCTGGCAACAAGTTGTGATGACATATGTGAGATACTGTCTGCCAGGGGCATTCATCAGAGATGCCATACCTGGAGTTCTTACCAGGGGTGCACCACGTAGGTACCTTCTGTGTGGCATATACTAGCATCCTAGACTTTCAGAAGGAAAACAGCCTTCAGCATAAACCACATTGTTTACAAAAGCAGTCAAAGCACAGGAAGTCACTTTTATCAGGGAGTGGCAGGAACCTTCCTGAAATCCAAGCTGCCAGATGCTACCCAAGGCCCAGCCTTGTGGGGACTTTCTATGGCTAGCTCTTAGGCCTGCTCTGTTTTTTCTGTACAAGTGTTTTGAGATTTTCATTTTGTCTAATATAAGGATTTAAAGCTACACATTTCTCACTAGCCACCCTTTTATCTACATCTCACAAATGTTGATATATTGTGTTTTCATTGTTTCACTCAGTTCAAAATATTTTCTCATTTCCTTCATGATTTCTGTTGTCCTATCTTCAAGTTCCTAGATACATTGGTCTTCAGTGTGTTATCTGCTCTTAATTCCTTCCTGTGAAATTTTCACTTCACATATTTTATTTTTCTGCTCTAGAAGTTGTTTCTTTGTTATGATTTCCATTTATCTCTTCTTTACCTTCTTGTTTCCTTTTACAATCCTTGAATATTTTTATAGTAATTATTTTAATGCATTTGTTTGCTTATTCTATAATTTCTGTTATCTAGGCCTATTTCTGTTTAATTCTTCTTCTAGTTGTGGTTTTATTTGTCTTGCTTTCTTGTGCATCTGGTAGTTTGTTTTGTTTGTTTTTTTTTTGGATGCTGGACATTATGATACTACATTGCCAAATGTTGGGATTTTCTTGTCGTTCTTTAAAGAGTATTCAAGATATTTGACAGGCAGTTAGTTTACTTGTGGATCAGTTTGCTCCTTTTGAGGCTCATTTTAAAGATTTGTTAAGCGGATCAATGAGGCTTCTCAACTCTGACTAGTTAGGACTCCAAGTCTCCCAGCTCTGTGTGAGTATGGGTGGCTGTCCAGCTCCGGTAGAGATTTGCTCTGATAGCTGTCTTTGCCTGGCCTCACTGAGTCTCACTATGGGCATGCACAGCTTATAATTCAGCCAAAGGCTCACAAAGATCCCTATGCAGATCCCTGGAACTCTTTCTTGGCCTGCTCCCTCCTCTCTGGTGCTCTGCCTACAACTTCTAGCATCCTCAGCCTCCCTCTGCTCCAATCTCTGTCCATCAGCTCGCTGAGATTGTTGAACTCTCCTTGGATTCCCTCTCTTTGTTTAGTGGTCTGGAACATGTCTCAGTCAGAAAACTGAGACAGCTGTAGCGCTAACCTTATCTGTTTCCCTTCTCTCAGAAACTACTGATCTGTGCTTTGTGCTTCTATGTGAAAACCGGTGTTTCTGTTTTTTGTTTGTTTGCTTTTCTTCTTTTTTTTTCTTTTTGGTAGGGCTGCTGTGGCCACCAGTTACTTTGGCTTGGCAAGAAGAGGACATTGTTGACAATCTCTCTTGGACTCCCAGTCTGATGTTTGTGATGAGCAGAAGTATGATAGGAAGAGGCCTGGAGGAGGGCATCTTAGGAGAAGGGCCGCAGTGGGGCATGTTGCATTCCAGGCACATTCAGGATGCTTGTGTGGAGAGAGAGAGAGGTGAGCCAGAGGATGGGCAGGGGTACATTTGCAAAGGCCCTTGAATGGTAGTTCAGGGTGTTGCATATTCTCCTGGAGGTCCTGAGGAGACTATGACTAGTGATCATTATCCTAACTATAATGATGATAATATGTAACTGATTAATTTTCATGTAGCAGATACTACTCTAAACTCTGTCCATAAATTATCTTATTTATTTCTCCAGCTGGCTCAGAAGCCACTACAATGTTGTTTGAAATTATTACATGCTATGGGGTTTTTCCTAAACACATCACATAATTATCTCATTTAATCCTCACAATAACATTATATGTTAAGGACTATAATTATGCCTGTTTTAAGATCAGGAAACTGAGGCACACAGAGAAGGCAAATGACTTACAGTCACACAGAGAATAAGTAGTAGTTAGGGTTGATTTTCTTCCCAAATACTCTGATTATAATAATGTTACAAGTTCCCTGCAGACACTGCGTGTGCATTGGTCATCGTGCCTGGTGGATGTGGCTGTCAAGTGGGGAGCAATGATGTTTAAGAACAGGTCCTCGTATAATCTGACACTCTTCCCATCAAAGGCAGCCTTTCCTTCCACTCTCCTTCAGTGAGGGCTGGCTTTAGTGACTGGCTTCCATTTGAGAAAAAGTGGCTGAGTGATGCTGGGGCGTTCCAGAGGCTGTTTTAAAGGCAATTCAGCTCCCACCTGACTTTCTCTTGAGGCTGCAGCCTTGGGATCCCTGCCTTGTTTTCTGTCCCTCTAGGTTGCCCTTTCTAGAACATCACCTGAGTGGGATCATCCAGAGTGTGGTCTCTGGCTTCTTAGCCTACTGCTGTTTGAGATCCCAGCATGCTGCCGCATGTTTCAGCACCCTGCTCCTTTTTACAGCTGAGTAATGTTGTTAACCTGCTCATCTGTCAGTTGCTTGTCTGTTCAGGGCTGGCACATGACGAGTGCTCAGTAAATGGGTGTTGAGTGGGTGAAGGGAAGGTGGAGGCAGAGTCTCCTTTATAAATCTGTAAGAGCCAGGCTTGGTGGTGATTGAAGGGGCAAGGTGATGAGGTTTGTCATTCATTAATTCACAAGCATGTCCTGAGTTCCTATTCTGTGCTAACCATTGGACTAGACTGGGATAGAGGTTCCTTTCCACCCCACGGTGCCAGTTCATCTGAGAGAAACAACTTGCCAACATCCGGGGAGACAAGAGCTGGGAGCAAGGGAGAGCAGAGAGAGCGTGCAGTGGGCAGCCAGCAGGGCTACCACTCAAGGAGGGGTGGAGGGTCAAGCAAGACTTCCTTTGGGGGCTGAGGCTGGTAGGAGGTTGTCTGCTGGCCTATGAAGGGAAGGGTTTTCTGGCAGAAGGAACAGCACTGTGAGGGTCCACATGAGGACACACAGCAGACCGTGGGAGTGACCTCAGTGTGACTGTGGGGAGTGGTCAGATCTGTGGCTGGGGTGGTAGTCTCAGGATGGAGGTGGAGGAGCCGTAAGTAAGGCTGAGGTTGACTTCTATTAGGAGGACAATTGGGATCCACTAATGTACTTGAAGTTGGTAAGTGCTATAATTAGGGTCTCTGCTTCTAAGTAGAGACAGGACTGGGTGTGCATGAGTCGGGGCAGCGGGGAGGGCTTCCAGTAAGGGAAGCTGGTAAGTCAGGAAGGAGCGACGGCAATGGGGACCATGCCAAGGTCTGGTGACTGATTCTGTGTGGGGTCAGGGAGGAATGGACCAAGACTGGGTCCCAGATCTGGGACTTGGGCAATGAAACAGATGGTGGCACCAATCCCTGGAGGGGAAGCAAGTGAGGAGGGGGCAGAGGCGTGGGACAATGGGTGAATGTGGGAACCGTGGAGGTCAGCATGTCTGCAGGATGTGCATGTGGAAAGTCCAGTCGTGTGTTTCAACCTGGCAAGGGGATCCTGGATGGACGGCCAGACTTGGGAGGCGATGGCATATGAGAGGGAGTGGGTAACATTTCCTGGAAGAGAATGAAGAAGGCAGAGAAATCAGGCTGGAGACAGAGACCAAGATCCCAAGAGGAGGAACGGGGACCTATAAGTAAAACTTCAGGGAACGACATAGAAAAAAGCAGAGGTGAGAGCCAGAGGGTCGTGTTGGGGAGTCCTGGGGAGGGCGGCCAAAGGAGAGAGTATACGCACCAAGAAGTGAGAAGCGGGCTGCCAAGGGTCACGCGAGATCAGCTACAGGATTCCAGGACAGCCAGTGCCTGGTGGCTTGGAGATCATCCCCTCGGAGGAAGGGAGGAAGGTGAGGACAGTGCAGAGACACTTATCTCCCTTGAAGTTTGGTCATGGACAGGGGCAGTGAGCTCAGGATGGAGCTGGTGGGGGACGTGGGATCCAGGGGTCTCTCTTCCTTCCTCCCTCCCTCCTTCCTTTCTTTCTTTCTTTCTTTCTTTCTTTCTTTCTTTCTTTCTTTCTTTCTTTCTTTCTTTCTTTCTTTCTTTTGGTTCTGGGGATTGAACTCAGGGGCACTCGACCACTGAACCACATCCCCAGCCCTATTTTGTGTTTTATGTAGAGACAGGGTCTCACTGAGTTGCTTAGCGCCTCGCCATTGCTGAGGCTGGCTTTGAACTTGCGATTCTCCTGTCTCAGCCTCCCAAAGTGCTGGGATTACAGGTGTGCACCACTGTGACCAGCCCAGGATTCTAATGGGGCTTATTGAGATGCCTGGGTAGAGCAGCCAGTGGCAAGGGACACCCTGGTTACCTATTGCTGTGGAACAAACCACTCAAAACCTAGGGCCTGAAGGCAACAGCCGTGTACTATCACTTAGGTTTTGGATTGACAGGGCTCAGCCAGTTGCCTCTTCTGGTTCTTGTGGCGTGGGCTCTGGCTGCAGGCCTGCGTGGGATTGCAGCATTAAGACGCTCACTCATATGGCTGGTGGCCCAGGGAGCTTGGCTGGGCTGCTGGTGCCAATGTCCTGGCTCTTCTTCTGTGTTCCTTGCATCTTGACTGGGCTTTTCCCAGCATACCAGCTAGGTTCTAGAAGGGAGTGTCTCAAACGACCCAAAGCAGAAGCTGCAGGTATCTTAAGATACCGTCTTGAAAGTTACAACATCACCACATCCTATAGGTTGAAGCATGTCACAGGGCAGCCTAATTCAAGGGCTATGAGAATAGACACTAGCTCCTGGTGGGAGGAGCTGAAAAGCATTATGGGCATTTTTATTGTAACACAGGCCAGTGTGAGCCTACAAGAGAATGATCCACAGGTCCACCAAGGCAATTGCTGGGCATGGGGTAGAGCGTCTATGTTCAGGGCTTGGCTTCAGAGAGAAGAGGGCTGGAAATGGGATCCAGAAGGGGAGGGACATCTTGCATTTTATCAAGAAGGTCTGAGCAGGCCAACAGACCACAAGGTTCCCAGTGGTATAAGCCACTTCCATTTCACCTCCTTTTGTAGTATAGGTAGTGGAGAATCCTCTAATAACAATGCATCTTACTGAGTTCTAATAGGTGGCCTTAATTCTCCTGATGGCCCTATGAGGTCAGTGTTGTGATGTTCATTTTACAAGTGAAGCAACTGAGTTTAAGGGACTCTTTTTTGCACTCACTCTCTCACTCTTGTGTATGTTTGTGCTGATTCTCTGCACAAAAAGAAATCTTCTCACTTCTGCCAGAGAAGAAGAAAGATGTCATGACTTTCTTAGAAGAGGGATCCCATAATGGATGGAAATTTTACTCCAACCCCCAGGAAAGGCAGGGGGTGATGGTATCCTTGGGCCCTGGCAGCCTGAGTGGGTCTTGGGCTACAACAGAGCCTGGGACTGTGAGGTGCAAGCCCCTCAGGATCAGAAGACAGGGAGTAAAGGGAGAGATGGTTGACTGCAGAAACCATGGGCTGGTGACCACCATCTCCACCACCCTGATCATGCACTTGTGATATTAATAAAAATAATTTATGTCATGTGACTGCTTTTTAACTAGCTGCTTTCAAGACTTAAGACCAGGATTATAAAAGGCATGCATTTATAAATTATTAGCCCAGAGCTCATAAGCACATATACTTTGGGGAACACTTTGGTAGCACTTTAAATTAATTTATTGTCATTCATTCCAGCTGTCTGTGATGTAAACCTTCAGCTATAAATTTGTACCATCATCTGACACACCATTAACTAAGGTGCTGCCCGAGCCACAGCACATAATAAAACATTCGAGTACAATTTCTGTAGGGACAAATGTCTCCCTTCTCCTCCCTCTTCTTTCTCCTCTTCCTTCCTCTCCTCTTCTCTCTCCTCCCCTCTGCCTCTCCCCTCTCTTCTAATGACAAGCAACATGAGAAGAAGGCAGATGTTTGAGATGAGCATAAGTGACAGCCACTCTTCCCTGTGGCCCTCCACAGAACTCATGGGTTTTTATCCCATTGTACAGGTGGGGCATCAGAGGTTCAGAGAGGGCATGATTTTGTCTAAGGCCACACAGCCAGCTGAAACCATGATGCTCACAATGCCTTGATAGACTGAGTCTATCTTCCTGAGAACTTTGGCTTAGGCGTGAGTGACCCTCCAGAACTCAGGGGGAAATTTGGAGTAGGAAATGAGATTTCTTTGAGAGGAGTTTCTGGAGGTGCAATCAGAAAGGAATTCTGATTAATGCTGGGCAAGGAGAAGAAAAGATTAGAGAGGGACTCATTCTATGATCACTGCCTTTAAACTTTAGAAAGGCAAAGTGGCTTATTTGAGGGGCTCAGAGGGACAGGGCTGAAGCATTAGAAAACAATCCCAGAGGGAACAATTTAGGATCCTATGAGGAAGCACTTGATAACAGTGAATTTGACAGAAGTTGGAGAGTCTCCTTCACTGGATGAATGCAACTGGAAGGTTTTGGGGAACATGGTTGTGGAATTGTGTATTAGTTTCTTATAGCTGCTGTAACAAATGTAGCATACAATGTGTACCTGAAACAACATAAATTTATTGTCTTATAGGTAGACAGTTAGAATTCCAGTATGGGCCTCTTGTGCTAAAGTCAAGGTGTTGGCATGGTTACATTCCTTCCAGAGGCTTCAGGAGAATCTGAATCTTGGTCTTTCCCAGCTTTGGGAATCTACTGTATTCTGTGACTCGTGTCCCCTGTGCCCGCCTTTTATCTTCAAAGCTGACAATGTCAGGCTGAGCCCCTCCTATGCTGCCTTCTCTGATTCTCTCCCTCTGCCTCTCTCTTCCACTTTATATACCCTGTGATGACATTGGGCTCACTGGGTAACCCGGAATGCTCTCCCATCTCGAGTTCAGCCAATTAGCAACTCTGAGTTAATCTACAACCTAAAGTCTCCTTTCCAGGTAAACAAACATACCCTAGGTTCCAGAGACAGCAAGGTGTTCATCTTTAGGGGACTATTATCCTGTTTACCACAAATGAGGAGTAAAGCCTGTGAGGTGTCTCCCTCTTACAGAGATATTCTGGAATTGGGAACCAGAGGATGCTTTGTTCCTACCCTTAAGCAAGAGGATGTACAAGGAATATGAAGGAGAAAGAGGAAAATGTGAAAAAGGAAGATGAAGTGGGCTTGGGGTCAGAACAGCAGCAGAGGAAAATGGGCAGAAGTTGAAGCAGTGGAGAAAAGGAAGATGGAAAACTGCAACATGTCTCATATCAGATGGCTTCTGCTCCTGCTCCCCCGAAGGTCCATCCAAGCATCAAGACACCTGAGCTCAAGGGTGAGACCTGCCTTAGACCAGCTGTGCAACCTTCAGCCTGTCTGCCGCTCCCTTGCACTGGCTTCAGTTTCTCCACTGGTAAATGAGGTCTGCTCACCCTTTGGCCCTGGCTTTGATCGTTCTCTGACCAGAATTCAGTGGACAAGGCGGAGAGAGGGTTGCAGGGGATGCCATGTTGGGGCCAGGCCAGAATGCACGCTCTAGAAGTGTTCCTTGGTTCTTCCCCAGAGGCCGACCAGCCAGCACTGTCCCATGACAGAAAAGCTGTGCTGCCCAAAAGCCCTCTGGACTCTGGAGGTTCCATTCAGGGAGCTGAGAATGTATACCCATACCCCAAACTGCAAGGGACAGTGCATTCAGGCCTCCACCTGAGGTAAGGGACGATCATCCACCACTCACCGCTTAGCCTTTTGCCCTCCTCCCTGGGAGCCCTAATCATCCTGGGAAATTTATGCCAGCTTGGAAGGGACCCAAGAACTGGGAACTGGGTGTTTCCTATTGACAGTCCTGATATTTTTCTGTTGTACCCTTAAGATCAGAGGTATGTCTTTCTAAGAACTCATTTGTCTACCTGTCTCATTTCTCTCATGTCTCATGGATGAGATGCTTAGCATGGACAGTGATAGTACTTGCTGTTTATAGGTAGTATGGCAATCAGTCTCACTGCTCAGTGGCACATTGTCTAGCATAAAACAGAAAATAACTGGTGGGGGAGGCCTTCCCATTGGTGCTGGACCTGGATATCATATCCACTTTTTCCCTCCCAACATCCACCAGAGTCTCTGACACCCAATAACTTCAGATCTGGGTTTGTGGCCTCTCTTTTTGTGACTAGGCCTTTCAGGTTGGTGTCATAGTCTCCCGACATGTCCCACCAGCCTGGAGGGAGTCCTCAGAGGTCACAGAGGCAGTAAGGTCTCTGAAAAAAGGACTGTTTAATTGGCTTCTGGCGTTCAAGAAGCCACCCACAATTGGTTTACCTAGTAAGTGCAGGGTCACATGTTGGGATGAATGGGCATGTGAAGTGGGGGGACAAGGAGTGGATGATCAGCTGGGAGATAATTTGTCCAGTAGCAGGACTCAGCATGGTGTCCAGGTCCATGCGACATGCAGATGGGCCCTGCCCAGCCCCTGCCCTCCAGGGACTCACTGTGACTTTTGCCTTGATTGTTATCTAGGCAGGTATGTGGACCACTGGCATCTGAGGGAGGAGGGCGAGGGATTGGGACAGGAGCGCCTGTGGCTGGTGGCCTCCAGCTTAGCCCCAGATTCTGTGGCAACTCCTCTGCACTGGTACTTGCATCTCCTCTTATCTCCAGCCAGACCTTGAAGAGCCAAGAACCAGTTCTATTAATCAATTATCTGCTGCCTGAGCTGAAAAGAGGGCTGCCTGGCCAGATAAAGCCCTGGTGGGGGGCAGGGGAGCAGGAGACAGGGCTTGGGAGGGGCACTTGCCCCTCATCTCAAAGGGGCATCCTGGGATGAGTGTGCACGGCCACACTCACACCAGTGGGCACATCTTTGGACACACAGTCACCTTTCCTTTACATAGCCCTTCCTATCTGCATCTTCTGTGAACCCACTACTACATCTGGACCCCTCTGGCAGCAGGTGCCCAGCACACATTCCCCCACACCTACACAGTCACAGGCACAGTGGAGACACAGCCCCTTCCAACACCTGCCAACAGGACCTGCACCCCTGCCTGCCTGTCCGCATGCACCTGGTCACACCTTGACAATCACACACCTGCACATCCTCCACACGCAGGCCTCACCAGCACCGGGCTAAGGGCTTCTTTCATATTCTCCAAGGTGGGAGTGGTGCCAACACAGATGGCCTTATGTCATTTCTGAGGACAGGTAGACCATTATCTGGAACTGGTTGGTTTGATCTGAATTTATGACTGTGAAATCAGGAGACCTGGATTCCAGTCACTGGCCATATGAATCCCTTTCCTGATTAAGACCTCAGTTTCCTCATCCTGTGGCTGGGAACAGTGCTGGGTCATATGGCAATGAGTCCAGGGGCTGTTCCCAGGATGCAATCCTATGCTGCCAGGGACATGAGGATGCTTTGTGGACACAGCGAGGGTCTATTTGTATAGTTAGTGGTTTTTACTGCCATCATTGTTTATTGGCCAGGGTCCTTTGGAATACTGGGAAGCCCTCCCTGAAGGGCCTGTGCTCAGGAAACTAAGGCCTGGTCCTGGCAATGCTGCAGATTTGGCAACCCTCCCCACATTCCTGCCCCAACTCACTCAAACCCTGCTGAGATCCTGGGCCTCACCCAGGCCACCCTGCAACCACCTTCCCAGGTAGAGGGCACTCAACCCGCCCAGCCAGGCTTGGCCATGTTCTAATCCATGCCAGGATTCCTTCCAGCAAAGCTCTGGAGACCTTGGATGCAAGGTGAGTTTCTAGTGCCTCTGCTTTCCCCCACAGATGGCAAGAAGGGTGACAGTACAAGGGTGACATTACACTCGAGGGGCCAGAAAAGCCCGGAAGGCCCAGGGCCCAGAAGCAGCTTGGCGGGGTGGGAGTTGCGGGGCCAAGGTGGGGGACAGCAGCGTGGTTGGGGAGTGTGCAGCGTGCAGGTGTGTGAGTCAGTGTGGGCGTCAGGAGTGTGGTTGTAGGGTGTCATGTGAGGTGTGGGAGTTTTGGAGGGGATCAGGAAAGTGTGTGTGTGTGTGTGTGTGTGTGTGTGATGCAGGTCTGTGTAGGCAGGGATGAGGAGCATGGCTGTGTGGACATGTGTGTGTGAGCCTCTGTGCCATCTGGGGGTGTGAGGACTGTGTGTGTAAGTGTCATTTTGTTGTCTGAGAGTGGCTACATAGTGGGTATGCTTGACCTTGTGAGCATGGTGTGTGAGGGGTGGGGGACACTCCTGCAGTGCCTGGGATCTGAGGTGTGGTGTGCATGTGCGTGCTGTGTTGTGTTGTGTGTTGTGTGTGCCTTGTGCAGCGGGCTGCTGCAGGGCAAGTGCTGTGTGTGTGTGTGTGTGTGTGGCAGGCCTGCTGTAGGGATGTGGGTGGGGGAGAGGAGTGCCTGTGGGCCGCGGGGGTTGGGGTGGGCTTCTTTGTGGGCCTGCGTGAATGCAGGGTGCAGCGTGGTGTGGGGGCATGCGGTGAGGTGGGGAGGGTGTGTGGGCTGGCGGCCAGGCAGCCAGGCGCTTCCCACTCCCCCTGCACGGTGGCTGGGCTGACAGCCGGGCGGAGAAGAAAACTAGACGTCAGGGAAATCAGTCAGAGACAAATCGATTCCCTTTAGAGGTGAGAAAAAGCAGATGCTGCGGCTGCTGGTGGCCTGTTAGGCTCCGAGCCACTTCCCTCCCAGCCCTCCCCCACTCCTCGCGCTGCCAACCTCCCCCTCCCCGCCTTTGTTAGGGGCCCTGCTGTGGGCTCTGCTTGGCTCCCGCCCCAGCCCTTCCTGCAGCAGGGCACCCATGGGCATGGAGCACCATGCAGGTGTGTGTGTGTGTGTGACTGGGGAGGCACAGACCTAGTCATGGCCTCAACCCATGGCAAAGCCCCCCTTACAGACTTCAGAGACAGTTGGTTACTGACTTGCCCAAGGACACCCAGGGAGCCGGAGGCAGGCTAAACCAGGGACATGAAGAACCCACCAGGCATCAGCAGCTTGGTTCCTTCCTGTAACCTGGCGAGAGCATCTGTTCCCCAATCCTGCTCTCTGTTAAGCTGGCTCAGGTCAGCCAGCTTCCAGTGGGAGCCAAAATGGCCTTCTGGCCTCATCCTGTGGTGTGGTGTTAGGGCTCCCCAGACTCAGGAGCTCACCTCAGTTGCCAGTACAGCTGTTACTGTGGGGAAGGTGTCTGATCCCCTAACTGGGTCTTGCTGACCCCTCAGTTGTCAGGCGAACCCCGCTCCATGCTCTGTCCTCTGTACCCGCTTTTCAACTGAATCTCAATGCCCCAAACAGATTAGGAAAACACAGCTCAACCTGTGGCTGCACAGGGTCGGTGCCTCTCCTGAATGCAGGACTCCAACTCCAGAACATTCCCAAGTTCTCACTGTAGTCACCTACACAGGAGTCCCTGCCTTCAGAAACCCTCATTCCCAGTGTGGGGAGACACACTGCAAGTGCAGGTGGAAGAGTGTGTTGGAAGGGTCCTCACAGCTGACCTGGCCTGCTCCCCACCCAGACTTCTAGGTTCCCATCTCCTTTCTGGGACAGGGGCAGCTCCCAGCTTTGACTGATCTGCTCCTTCTGCAGGAGTGGCTCCTGCAGTTCTGCTGGCCCCTCCAGCTCCACCCAGGGAGCTGTCCCTGAGATCTGGGACTGCCTCCACCTGTCCTCCACTTTCACCCTACCTAGGGCCAGTAGCTTCATCTTTCTTCTTTTTCAGGCTTCCAGGCTTTGCCTAGCACAGATACCCTACTATCTCAGTGTGAAAGATCTGAGTCTGGAGCTGCTCAGTTGAGCAGATGGCAGGAGAGGTGGCTTGGTGTCTACAATGCCTACCCAACAGAGACTTCTCTCCTTCACCCTCCCACCACATAGACCCTTGAGACTGCCCTTAGCTCCTCATGCTCAGGTACATTCTGACATGCCTCCACTTGCCTGAGCCAGGCATGCTCTGGGATCTGAAACTTACACTGGAATATCTGTGCTTTTATCCCTGGCTGTGTGTTCTGAGAGTGGCACTAAACCTCTCTGGGCCTTGTTTCCTCCTCTCCTAAAGGGATGAGGATCCAGGCTTTGCTTACCCCAGTTGCTTCACTCAGGGCAGGCAACTGGCATAAGAACTGCCGGGAGTGCCAGCTGTGTTTTAGTTACTGGGGGTCAGGGGGCTGGCTCATGGAGCCCTTTCTAACCCTCACCTCTGGCCTGGATTCCCAGTGTCCAGCCAGATGGGAGAGGCCAAGGATCGATGTACAAACATTGATTGAACCAATTTGGGGCCAAGCCCTGTTGTAGGCAGACAGCATTTGGCATAGTGCCTGGCCCATGGGATGTATTCAAAGGAATGACTCCCGAGAGAAGGAATAGATGGTCTAGAAGTGTGGACACTGCTGGATATCACCTGCCCCCAGGGAGCTTCAGTCTCACTGGGACTTTGGGGGTAGAACAGGAGAGTGGGCTCTGACTGCAGCTCTGCTTCTGCCCCACTCCTGGTCTTCCTGTTTATCCCTCAATAAAATCAAGTGCTGGAGCTCTATGACCTTGAAGACCATTTCCTGCTGTGATATTAATACCACCACTAATAATAACAGTAGCAGTGAAGGCAGGAGCAAGTGTCCTAATATTAGCTGCACCTGTCGAGAGCCTGTCCATGTGTGATGCCAGCCCTCCAGAACCCTCCCTGCTCCCTGAGCTGCACTCATGGGCTTCATGGTGATGATAGGAGGAACTACTGCTCAGCTGCTTGTCCAGAGGGTCCCAGAGCTTGCGGAAGTCAAGGCTATTTTGGTTGAGCTCTGAAGATGACAAGGAACAGAGGTGCTTAGCTGACCCCAAGGAATGGAGGAGGGCCAAGTGAGAAGTCCCATCGTTGGAATCTGGGTGAATTAAACCAGTGTGTTTCAGAGCTGGGCATGTTGTGTGCACCTTTTGGGAACCAGGGAGCAGGGGTGCATCAGCAAAAAGTCCTGGAGCTGCAGTTCATGCATCACACTGTGTATATCCATGTCCCTTGCTTCTATGCTTGATTCTATTCCATGCAAACTGCACTCCCTTCTTCCTCTTTGTGTGTCTGGCCTGGACCTCAGTCCCTGCTCCTCAAAGATGTGACTGCTCTATGGTCTCAACGTTTCTCTTGACTTCTCTCCAGACCTCTTTGAGCGCCCACAGTCCCAATTCACTCTGCACAGCACAGTACAAGGCCTCTGTTCGCTCTGCCTGTGCCGATAACACCGTCTGCCTCTGGATTGGCTGACCTTTGGTCAGGCTCCACCCCTCCATCCAATCAGCTGTGGCGGGTGGGGAACCTCCTCCAATCAGCGGATCCCAAACCTGGCCTCAGGACTCTTACTCTTAAAAAACAATACGGTGCCCCAAGTTTTTTTGGTTATGTGGTTAATAACCCTCTGTCCATTTTTTATCGTATTAGAAACTGAAAGAAATTATAAAATATTTATTAATTCTTTAAGAGTACCAAGAATATGCCATTCCATTAACATAGATCATATATTTTTCATAAAGTAACTATTTCCTCAAAGAGAGACATTTGAACAGAAGAGCGGCATCACTACATTTGTGCGACTCTCTTTAAGAGGAGACAGCTGGGTTCTCGTGCTTGCTTCTGCATTCAATCTGTTGAGCTATTACATGTCACGAAGCCCCTAGAAGGTGCCACAGTACGCTTGCAAAAGAGAGGGCGTAAAAGGTAAATAATGCCTCCAACTTCAGACCCTGCGAAAGAATCAGTGTTATAGACAATATCTGATGTCCCTACAGGGCCTCTTGGTTGTGCCACCACCTGCCTCAACCTGACAAATAGCAGAAGAATCCAGAAAACAGCCCGAGGAAGACCTGGGTTCCAGAGCTCAGCAATCCAGGCTTGAAGCTGGGATGAAGATGGGTGGCAACTGGGGTTGGAAGCAACTTCCTGGAGGACACATAAGGTGAAGGAAGCCATGAAAGATTCGCATCTTTGGTGAGGCAGGAGAGGGGAAGTTTTCCAGGCAGTAGGAAGTGATTGGCACATCTTCAAAGTAGAAAGGTGAGGCTGGCTGAGACCTTAAGGCCCCAAGCACTGACAAGGTCACAGTCCCACCCTGAATAACTCAAAATAAAGTTCATTTTCCATAATGACACTAAACTTCCTTGTGTATTGGAGTTAAAATGGCATCCTAGTTTCTGGATTGCAGAATTGTGGATAAGTATGCAGAAGTCAAACACATTCCATTTCTTTGTTCCATGCTCTTACTACTCCAGTGGGGCTTGCTCCATGGCCTGGGACACAAAGTGGGCACTCGTGGTGAATGATAAGTCAGGTGGGGGGGTGGGCCTGGGAAGCCCTTTTCAGCACTCCTAGAGCACTCATGACTCAGTGCCACCACTGTTGAGGGGTGGTTTGAGCGGCCTGGCTTGGAATTGCCTTCTCAGGGGTGAGGGGGTAGAAGCCCTTGCCCAGCCTGGACCACCAAAATCTGATCAGGGGTGGGTAAGAACTGCCTTCCCCTTGGCCTCAGGTCTTTCCACATCCTTGTAGGTCATGGATCTTGGAGAGTGATGGAGATTGCTCAGAAATGGTGACTCCCACCCCAGCACAGAGCTAGAGGACCAAGGCTAGGTCAAGGTTGGATGTTGTAGCTTGGAGGTGTGTGATGGTCTGTGGAAACACTGACTTCTGAACCCTGGCTCTTCTGCTTACTCTGTACCTCAGTTTCCTTATCTGTAAGGCAGGAATGATGAGTCCTAGCACCCATGGTTGTATCTGGTCAAGGCAAAGTGAGGTAAGGATTATGCATCAGGCACACAAAATGAGGTCAGGGCTCATCTTATTACTCTCAGTCATTGCTAGAGATTTAGTCCTGGCTCATAGGACTTTTGGATGAGAGAAAGAAAAAAATGAAGACACCAGTAGTTCCAGGGATGGCAGTTCCTTTCCTAAGCAAGACCAGGTCCAACCACTTTCTTTTATAGTTGGAAAAAACTAAGACTAGAGAGGGGAAGGGGCATGTTTAAGGTCACACAGCAAGTTAATGCCTGAGCTAGATCCTGAACCAAGGCTCTGCTGCCATTGGCCATGGGACTGATAGTGAGTAAGACCTGGTGGATGTCTGGGAGAGGCAGTCAGACCCTCCTCCATGTACATGTTTGTATGTGTGTGTGTTGGGGGGGTGGGGTTGAGAAGCCAGGGGACTCTTCCTCTCAGGGCTTCTCCTTGTTTGGAAGGGTTGTAGCAGGTGGGTGGCCTGCCTGGCACTCTGGATACTTGTCTACTTATTGAGATTTCTGTGCTGCCATAGAAGGCAGTGTCTTCCAGACCAGATCCATGTCTGCAGTGAAGCAACTCTGGTTTCACAGGGGCTTTTAAGAGAGTCCAGACTGGAGACAAGAGCAGAAGTTTGGCAGAGATGAGGGTCAGGGTCATGTCATACCTCTTTTGTACCCCAGGACTGGAGAGGCACTTTCCTTTCCTCTCCTGCTAACCTTTCCCAGGCCAGGTGACTATCTTGGCTGTGAGCTTGTTTGGCAAAGGCTTCTGGGAGGCAATTATTCTGCTTTCCTCTAAGAGTGACTCAAAGCATGACTCGTGGGGCAATGGCCACAGCTGTACCTGGGAGATGGCTAGAAATGCAGCCTCAGAGCCATCTGGGTACGCTCTCCTTCAAGTCAAATTCCCTGCAATCTGAGCTTTATCAGCCCTCTTCTGATGGTTAAAAAAGTTTAAACATATCCATTTTGCACTATTTCTTACCAAAAAGATGACATGAGTTGGACCTAGAAGTTGAAATGGGATAGCTTGGGACCCCTAGCCTCTTTGGCATACCACAAGGTGCCACTGTGGCAGAGACATGTCCTTCTACCTCCTTGACCATCAAGGTATACCAGTGGTTCTTCAGGCCAGTCACTTCCATGCATCTGATTGTGTCACTGGTGTGAAAGCCTAAAGAAGCCAGCCCAATGTGGTGTGTCCAAGGGGAAAGGGGAAGGGACTAGCACGCCCTTGACATCTGTAGTGTGCTAGATGTTTTCAGGTGTTCTATGGCATGTTGCCCTCCCAACCTCCCCTCATAATGATTATTATTATTTTCACTTTACAGATGAGGAAACTGAGGCTCCAAGAGACCAAGGATGAAGAGCCTGTAAAGGGCAAAGCCAAGTTGGAGCAAGGCCACTTCCTCCTGACCTGGGAGGCTTTGCCCTTCCTTCTGTTCCATGTTGCCTTCTTCTCTGTGGACTTGGGGATTGACAGCTAGAAGTTAAAGAACGTGCTGATTTGGGAAGTACTTCCAATTATCTGTGCTGCCTCGAGAGTAGCATGCTGCCTCTGAGATGGTGAGCTCCCTGTCACTAGAGATATGCAAGCAGAGACTGGGAATCCCCTGCTCTGGTGGGTGCTGGGTCTAATCTCCTGATCATTCTGGGGCAGGATATCAGACTTAACAGTGGCACAGGCAGAGGACACCTGGGTGGCTCCTAAGTGTTTGTGGCTCCCCTCAGACTCTGTGGACCTTCCAGGGAAGAATTTCTGTTGTGTGTCCCTGCCAGATCACTGAGCCACCCATGGCGATTGTGGTGGTTCAAAACATGGCTGCCCCTACCATTAATTTCTCTTTGAATCTGAGCAGACCAGTGACTTCTTCACCCTATTGAATGTGACCAAAGAGATCCTGAGACAATACAGATGGCACATCTTCCATGTTGCTCACTAGAACATTTGCTCCTGGAGTCCTGAGCCATTGCTTCAGCAGGAAGCGTCATTCTCTAGAGGCTGCCATGCTGTGGGGAAGCTGAAGTTGCACAGAGAGGGCATGACTAGGCCCTGCTGGTGACAATCCCAGCAAAGCTCAGCCATCTGGCTTCCCCTGCTGTTTGAGTTTTCCCAGCCAAGGCCCTGACACCATGGAGCAGGACCACACCATCCCTGCCATGCTCTGCCTGAACCCTGACTGGTAAAATCTGGGCATGTAATTCTCATGCTTGCATTGCAAGGTATTGCTTCAAGGGGAGGCCATGAGACTAGGGGCTCTGCAGCTCTTGGAGTCTTGAGCTGCTCAGCTTCCTCTACCTACACTCTTTTCAGAGATAAATTCCTCAAATCTGGGTCTGTCTCAAGTCTTTTTTTTTTTTTTTTTTAAATATTTATTTTTTAGTTGTAGGCAGAATATCTTTATTTTATTTTTACGTGGTGCTGAGGATCGAACCCAGTGCCTCACGCATGCTAGGCAAGCACGCTACCACTGCGCCACAACCCCAGCCCTGTCTCAAGTCTTTTTGCATGAACTTCTGATCATCTTTCAAGCAAAAGTCCTGGTCCCCACTTGGTGTGTTCATAGTTGTGAGTTTTGGGCAACTTACTAAACTCAGGTTGCTATAAGATATTGTAAGATAGAATGAGAAGTCACTACCTCCAGGGGCTGCTGTCTGAGCAGTACACCTTAATGCTTGGAGCCAAGAGGCCTGTTAGTATCACGCCCAAAGTGTACAGAACAGAACTTTACAGTTTACAAAGAGTTCTCTATTCCTCTCAGTAACCCTTTAGGATACCCTGTGGAGCATGTGAGGAAGCTGCCATGCTGGGGGACATGGTTCTGTGCCCAGGGTCTTAGATGCAGACCCTAAGCTTGGGGTGATTTCTACTCCTATACAGCCTCTTCTTAGATTTTCCTCCCAGATCCCCAGGACTCCTGCTGACTTGTCTGGTCTGGTCTTTCTTCTCTTGACTCTGAACTGCTCTAGTCAGCCAGCTGTGTGGATTTGGATCACTCCCTTCTCTTCCTGGGCTTTACTTTCCCCATCTGTAAGAGGAAGGAGTTGTGTCAGCTGGTGTCTAAGGACCTCTTCTGCTCTAAGACACTAAGACTGATTTTTGTATCCAGGAGTGGCTTGTCCATAGGACATCCACTGGTTCTCTCCAAGCTGACTCTGCCCTAGCTGGGAACCACATAGAACAGCCCCACATCCCTGAATCTGGGCAGCAAGGCTAACACCAGAGAAAGGAGGAAGGGGCACTGTCCAGGGTTAAAAGGCCCAGATGGGAAGTGGGAGCAGTCACACCCAGGGTGACCACACTTTTTTGCCTCAGGTTGGTCCCAGAGGTGTGACAGGATGCTGGATCCCTTTTAGCTGTGGTCCAGGAGTAGCTCTTGGCAACAGTGGGCATCATGGCATCCAGACTTCTGGTGGTCCAACCCCTGTAATTTGTACTTGTTACTTGTGTAACGAATCAGGTTTCTTTTTTGCACTTGCCACCAGAAATATCAGTTCTAAAATTTTGACACATTGAAACAACATTTAAGACTTTGTAGTCTTTGTTTTGGAATTAGTCAGATATCTGGCATTTAATATCCTTTCTTCTGTTTCCTTCTTATGTCTAGATTCATTTCTAATTTATGTTTTCTTGTAGTACTTTTATGTATCCTTATAAATATCTCATAGATTTGTAAAGGCTCCAAGTCATTTTTGGAGATGGGGGACCAGGCAAGTTATGTATAGGTGTATACACAAAGTACTTCAGAACGTGACATTCTTACGCTGACCCAGAGTGCGGGTGCTGGGTCTACTCTTGGTCACAGTGGACTGTCTCACTCTAGACTCTGGCCACACAGACCCCTGGCAGTCTTGGCTATGTTCTGTGGCCTGTGGCCTGTAAGGCCTTGCCATATGTGGCTCTCCCCTGCCGAGAAGGAGCCTGGCTCACAGCTTTCTTCCCCAGCTGCTGGCTGACCACACTGCTGCTGCCTCTTGACTGGCCTGGTCTCTGTGGTTCCCGACCCTTGCCTTATCTCCTTTCTGTGTTGATGCTTATTACTGCTCCTGAGAAACCGACTCGGCTCCCACCTCAGCTAAGACTTGACCTTGTACTCTGAATGCAGTCTGACTCCAGTTGCCATAGGCAACGACACTTAGCCATCCAGGCTGGCCCACTGGTTCTTCTCTGGCTCTGGCCTGGTGGCTGACCTCCAGCTCTGAGGACTGGCTCTGGACAGCTCTGGTCAGGAGCAGGGCTGGAAGCTACTCATATAGCCGGGGGTGGTGCTAAGCTGTAATAAGGGAAGCACTATTATAATAAAACAGGTGTAATGTTGTGTCATCATTTAATCTCTGGAGATACACATTTACTCTGAGTGGGTAGTCTGAGCACCATTTGACAAATGGGGAAACAGAGTTTCAGGAGATGTGATTTGCTTAAGGTCACAAGGTCAAAGGGCAAGAGAGCTTTTGCCTTAGCTTCGTTCAGAGTTCCCTCTATCCCAACTCCTTCCATCCCAGAAGATGGGAGGCGGTTTCTAGGCCCTTCTGGCAAGGAAGGTCATTTGAGGGCTGCAATCTTCTCGGAACCTCATGCCCAGAGAGTGTCACCAACTCGATGTCACCAAGAGGCATATAGATTGCTTGGTTTCCTCTTTCTCCTCTGCAAAGCATAGTTTGAGAAGGAAAGTCAGTCCACATTCTCTGATTATCTACCTGCTGCATGCAGAAGAGGGGAAATGAGAAAAGGTGCTGGGAGGGGGCCAAGAGCCTCTTGCCTCAGGGAGGCTTGTTTTCAGGATCTCTGCCTGCATTCAGAGCTAGGCCCCCTGTTGGAGTGACGTTGCTATATGATTTGGCCATGGTGTTCAGAGCAAGTCACTTTGCAGGTGGTGGTAGCAAGGGAATTACAAGAATCCCCACCTAGCCTGAGTATCAAGACATCTGCTGTTGGTCCCTTTCTGAGTGACCTCAAACACATCCCCTGACTCTGGGGGCCAGAGTTTTCTCATCTGTTAAATGGGACCCCAAGTGCTGGCACATCTCCCTCTTGGTGTGTTGTGATAACCAGCATCTATTTGTTCTAAAATGTTTCCCCATCTCTCATCTGAAATGCTGTGTAGAATCGATTCCCCAGGGGAGCTCAGCATACCTCCTCCCGCTGCCTTTCCTTGCTGAAAGCAACAAAACCCCTCCAAAAAACAAAAGACATCAGTGCATCAGAATTCATGGGGCGGATGATGGGCGTTTGAATTCGAAATCACAGAGGTGGTCTGGTTTCTATTCGTTATCAGAGCTTTATTCATGCAACAGGAATCTGCCAAGGTTTGGTGCAGTTCCCCAAATATTTATCGAGTGACTGCTCCTTGTTCAGCCCTGTGCTGTGTTGGATCTGGAGATGTGATCAACCATTCTATGGGGGAAATCCTTGATCTCTGAGTCCTGGCTCTTCTCCTCGCCACCTGGGTGACCTTGAGCAAGTCACCTCCCCATCTCTGAGCTTCAATTGTCCTATGTGTGATGTGGAACTCATGATGAGAAAATGTAAAGATTTTTTTATTAACATCTGCTGAAATGCCATGTGTAGTTATTGTTTTATTAGGAACAATAAGAAGACACGGCCCTGTTCCGGGGGCAGTCATGGTTCAGTAAGCGAATAGCTAAGATCCTGGGAGCTGGAGGTGGGGAGGGAAGCACACAGGAAACGCTGTGGCTTGGGAGCAGGGAGCTACTGGAACAGGTAATGACTTCCTAGCGTAGTGGTGACCCTGCCCA